>JARBER010148803.1:0-10824 GCA_030265075.1 Balanus glandula
TGCATGCAGGTGTGCTCTGGAAAGCATAATTCGCATTCTTAGATCTGAGATCTGCATTCCTTTCACGAAAATTGAAACATCTTCGGCAAGAGTGTATTTTCAGCCGAAAGCTCTGAGACTTAGAGGTTTCTCGTCACGGGCTACAACACTGTGGCCTGTTTCCTTTAATGTAGTTTATTGCATGCGTACAAGTTTTGGAGGACTTTCTCAGAAGATAAGATATTTAGTTTTGCTTGATTTTACAGCAAAAAATAAAAATAAATCGTGAAGAATGAGCCGAAGGTGAATATATTTGCACGTGAGTTTTTAGCTAGTGGCACGTGCATAGTGTGTTTTTATTTTTGCGTGAGATATTTGCAACATAATCAGCAGTCACAAAATAACATTTAACCGTTGCACCCGAGATGCCGGCGTTCTCTCCTGCCGAGCTAAGCGATTAAATGCTCTCTTCACAAATTAACATAAAACGTGGATGATCCTCTAGTATGAATCATTTCTTTAAAATCTAATCTGAATATTTTTGAATTTTAACCAAATCACTATGTAAAATTTGGCCAAGAACGTCAAGATACCATCTACGCCTAGTTGCCAAGATGTTTTAGGCAATCAGCGGCCAGTCAGTCGATTTGTACTGCGCATGCGCAAGAGATGTTGCATCGGCTGGGGATTATAACCAGTAGCCACACCTATTTTATTTGTCCGTGTAGGACAACAAGCTCTTGAGCTGGAATGATTTTGTAGTGTATAATCATACATAACCGATGTGAATGAAATAATAATAGCTAAAAAACTTTAATTGCTCACTGTAATTTGTTAGCACTAAATGTCAGTTTTACCAACTTAAGACAGACTTGTACACTATTCAAATGTTGGGAAACGATTCAATCACTATTCAAAATCGAAACTAGTTGATTCAATCACGATTTAATCAAACCTTCAAATTTTCACATATCACTCAACAACTGAAAATACAAACAGGTTGATTCAATCACGATTCAATCGAACAATTTGTTTTGCTTTGGATTATAGCATAATTCAAACTATATTTACTATATTGTATCTATATTTACAAGTAAATTAAATATGCCTTCTATTTCATAACATTAGTTGTAACCCAATTACAATTTACATACCTAGGTCATAATAACCAATATTCAACTTATTAGTCATATTTTACACATTTTGATATATTATTTATAAGATAGGCCGTTAAATAATGAACTTTCCTCCACACTATGCCTAGAAGCCTCACGTCTGACTCTGGTGGCCGACTGCAGTGCCAGTGAGACTATAATAGTATACTATTCAAATATTTGCAATCGGTTCAATCACAACTCAAAATCAAAACTAATTGATTAAGTCACGATTCAAAATTGATTCAATTAGTTTGTACCGGAAAAACTATCTCCTTCATGAATCATGATTCAATTAGAGTTGAATCAGTTACAAGTCTGCTTTATCAATATCACAACAAGCTGCAACATTTCTTGTACACACCCTTTTCCAAAGATTCAAATTTCCACAACAGCGTCTTGCGCGCGCTCAGTCCTCCACCACACCAATCCCCGACAAGCTCTCTTCCACTTCCATCGAGCCGACGAGCTGATTGTAGAAGCGTGACAATTAATAATCTAGCCAACTCATCAACTCAGTGTTGACCGACACGGGACTGGAGCCGATGACAAGCAGGACATCATCGACCCGGAGAGAACCTACCCAGCTCGACCCGACCCGACCCGACCCGACCCGACCCGACCCGACCCGACCCGACCCGACCCGACCCGACCCGACCCGACCCGAACCAAACCGGACCGAACCGAACCGAACCGGACCGAACCGAACCAAGCGGAACCAAGCTGAACCGAACCGAACCAAACCAAACCGAACCCGACACGCCGAACAGACCGTGACCATTACATCTCAACTGTCCTGTTTTAAGATCCAGACACCTTCTGCATCCCGATACGTGACCAAACAAGCAATTTCGGCATCCTTCATTTCCCCTAAATTTCTGTGAATTTGGCCACCCTGGTCAGTGCAGTGCAGCAGGTCATGTATCAGGGCAATAGAATACTGGGTACTCCAAAGTTTTTAGAAAAAAACACTAGATCTAGGGAAAATGGCAGCATCATGTGTGTATTTCCTTTTACCAGCCAGGTTGAGGCGACCTCAAGTTCGCTGAAACGGGAAAATACGGGTACACGCTGCGATACTTTGTAATAAGGGTAATAACTTGAAAACGAACCTTACGGCGTACACTCTTGAACCCGGAAATCGAAAGAAAATGTTCAGACTTCACTTATAGCTATTTTTCATTGTTGTATCTGTCGCAGGTAAACAAAGCCGTGAGCCCGAAAAACGGCTTTTTAAAATTAAACCCTATGGGAGAATCCGAAATGTACGCCGTACTACCATATGAACTTCGGACCGCCCCGGTCATATATGACAGTATGCCGAAATAACATTATATGTTCAGGACGCAGAGTGAACCTAAGCCAAGGGCTGCGATCAGAGCATATGACCCCTGTCAGACTACGTTTCATCATGGTTTATGCTGACCCATACAGACACAGATTCAATATTGCCCTCTTTATGCATGTCATCTTGTCAACGGTTACGCGCAGAATTGTCGGACATATAGCACTAGGAATCGCTGGCCTCAAAACACTGACACGCATCCGATCTAGAAGAAAGGGAATATTTGCTTTGACTCGCCGCTTTCTTTCCGATGACGATCTGGATGCTTTAAAGCTTGCCACCTGTCTGTTGTGTTCGAGTCGTGGCGATGCCACTGATGAGCTTCTTCTGGCTACCGTTCTAAATTGAATCAACCCAACTGAAGTGAGAAATGCGGGGAAATAAACAATAGTAAGCGATCTGCTTTCCAATGCAGCTACTAGAAAAAGATGCATGCATAACAACGTTAAAAGCTAGACAACAGCAGCTCCGTTGTTCCTAAATGAATGCCAATTTTAGCGATAGCGACATCTTAAGTGCAGTATCATAAACAATATGGCAGCATATGCTTTAGAAAGCGGTCGCCGTCCCTTTCCCTAAGTTTTACAGTCATGACTTAAACCTCTCTAAATGGATATTTATACGCGTATTGACAGCAAATTAGATGCATTTCCAAACAATAAGAATAGCCGAATCCGAAAAATAGCTGATTTTTTCTTTATGTGTTAAAATTATGTCGTTATCCTTCGGTAAAGTTCGTGCTTTTAACACACGATCGAACGGGGTAAAGAAAATCTGCCCTCATGATGACGTCACGATGAAGGTATCCTGGGATTGGTGGACGGGGGCTGAATACAAGTTCTTTATTTTTGTTTCATATCCAAATCTTTTGATTCATGGATTTCCGAGGTCAGAAGACGCATTAAGCAGAGCTTATTGCCCAATTGTTAGTTGGCTAACGAATCAACTATCAGGCCTTGGCCGGGGCAACTTCGAAAAAAATTCCATCCATGCTTGCAATCATACGTGACTGACAACCCTTATCGATCAAAGCGTCAATGACTATAGGAAAATGCGGCAGTAATCAAGTTGGGAAATGGATGTTGAGATGATCAAGTTGCCGTTATCGGTCGGTGAGTTTGAAAAACCCACTGTGCGTCGATGCAAGCCGAGACGGTAAAAAAGATCATTAGTTTTGTACTCAGCGGGTTCAGCGACCGTAACTGTAACAGCGTTACGCGGTGTACTCGTCTTCCCATCCTGAACTGAAATTCCTCGTAAGGTGAGCTCCGACTCAGCGGAAGCGGCACACGTGTCGGTTACGGCGGAACGGCCCCACGGCCAGACGATGCTCACGACTGCAGGTTATTGGCACTCAGCGGGCACGCTGTGAAAAGCGTGCACACAATCCTGGGATAATGGTCGCGTCTGCTGTGTACCTCAGCGCTACCAGGCTTCTTCGCTCCCACCCTTAGCTAGAGGCGTGGCATCAGCTCTGAAAGCAGGTCTTCACTGATCGTCACTGATATGGTCGGTGGTTGCTGGACGAAAACTGTTCTCCTATATCAGCCACGTTGGCTCATATTCGCGCTATGAAGCCTGTTATGTGCAATACGATAATAATATATCAAACCGAGCTCTCTAACTAGTGACTAGGCCTACTGGACGTGCTACCCCAGGAGACTACTTTCGACGAATGATGTTTCTCCGATGACCGCGGGGGCCGGTAATGGGGATACCTATAGTTTGTCGAGTTTTATGGTGATGTGATAGTGCAGAGGCCTGCGATGTACGAACTGCAGCTGCCTCGGGGATGCAGTCATGGTGCTACGGTCACTTGGTTGACGCCAGTGGGCAGACGATGCAGCCTCGAGTTACATCATTTTAGGATTCGCCAAATGGGGTTTGTCCCCATGCCCACATATATTGGCAACCAGACATGGGCTACGGCGTAAAAGGGGGATACAAGATAAAATATACACAAGAACCATTGCCAAATTATTTTGCAGGATCCAGGATCCACAGGACCCCACGACAAAATGACCTGGCAGGATCCAAGATCTACCGGATTCCACGACAAAATATTCAGGCAGGGTCCAAGATTCACAGGATCAAACCACAAAATGATCCTGCAGGATCCAAGATTCTCAGGATCTCACGACAAAATTAGCAGAATCCAAGATCCACAGGATCTCACAACAAAATGATCCATCAGGATCCAAGATCCACAATATCTTTGTAAGACCCAGGATCTACAGGATCCAACAACAACAAAATAAATGACCATAATCCCAACATATTCTTATATTTGACAACATTCATATTTAGACTTGGACTCCGAGCTCTGAGTACCAAAAATACAATGGGAAGTTTAAACTAAATCTAGGATAAGCAGGAAAGCAGAGGTCGAGGGAGTTTTGCGCATGAGTCACAAACCATCAATGATGCTGGCTGCAGGAAAATATGATCATGAAAACGATATTCCCATTAAACATAATAACAATATTTATATAAGATAAGATGTACTAGAACTCAGACTCTAGAACACATGTGGTTGGTGACTGGAGCTTCCCAGAACAAAGTTAGTGGGGAAAATGTAATGCATGATAGAGCCGGTGTACAGTGGACGGGCACGTCGCCAAGGGGCGGCAGGGGCGGCCGCCCCTTCCCCCTGGAGGCCAGGGGCGCTGCGCGCGCCGAAAAGGGCCGACGAGACGTCGGTTTTTGTTAGAGAGTTTATCCCTTCTCCCATTGGAACAGCACTGTTCTTTAGTAAGCAAATGGATGATTTTATGTAACCCCTTTGCACGCTCTGCTATGCTTCGCTGACCTTATGGACAGCTGTTGAGTGAAGAGTCACATCTGTAACCTGCAATGGAGAAATACAAGGGTCGTGATATGAAAAACGCCAGACTCTTGCACAGAAGCTGTGGGCGATGGCTGCAGATAATGGGTCATTGCACTAAGCCGTGGTCCCGTGACCCTTGCTATCCCCCCACACACCCACCGCCGGCAATCTTATCCGAATACCCCCCATCCCCATCCTCCTGGTGCCCAGCAGGATGCTCCATCTAATAACAGGCACTAACGAGGGCCACTTTCGGAAGCCAGTGACATGACGGACACCATATTGTTTGATGTTGTATATCTTCTTGGTAATAATGTCGCCCTGTCATGATAACGCTTGCGATATACATACGTGGACAATGGGGGTTGGCGGTGATAGATGTCGGCCTGCAAGCAAAGTTGCTAGTTCCGGTGATATACTAACAATAAGCCGCCGTTTCCAACAAAAGTTTACAGATTGACATATGTGCAGCATGTGGGAGAGAAGTGGAACGTTTATGAAACTGCAGACATGTAGCCAATAATTTGTACCAGATACGTTTTTAGCCATTATTTATATACAGCCTGATGAGACAAGGCTATCCTACCTGGACAGTATCTGCATTTATGTTGTTTTAACGAATACAAGGTACTGTGATGCATTCGGGCTTCTACCATGTTACTCAAATCATGCTATGAATCATAGATTTCACGGGCCCAGAAACCTCCGGGCCCTACCCGTACCCATGAATCTATTGACACCGTGCCCATGCCCGGACCAGGCCCATTCAAATAATTAATTGTATGCCCATGCCAGGTTCGGCCCGTTCAGGTTATGCAAATAATTTATTTTACAACATTAACATTCATTATCCTAGCATATTTAGCTATTTGCAAATGATAAACGTAAAACTGTGAACCATCTTTGCTAACAAAAGGCCGCAGGCACAGCAACATACTGTTTCTGAAAAAAAAATACACTTGCATATTTATCTGCCCAGCCCCAGGCCCACCCAGTACTCGAAAAATGTTTATGGGTATGCCCATGGGCATACCCATATCATATCTGTGTATGCCCTATGCCCATGAGCATACCCATGGGCATGGGTATGGGTATGGGTATACCCGGCCCGTGGCGAACTCTGCTATGAATACACGTATGAACCTTTATAATATATAGTGTGTGTATATGGTCACTGGTCAGCCTGCCTCCAGTGACGTGTCTGTTCGTTCCGCTGCAGGTCAGCCGCGGGATAACCGCAGTCCACTGGCTCTGCGGGGCGACGCCAGCTCGGCCAGCGGCAGCGCACCACGCTACAAGTTCCAGCCGCCGGCCGCGCCGCAGGTGGGAGCCTCTGATGGGACTGCAGGTGACGGGACGGGACGGGAGTTGATGGGACGGGACGGACGGGACCGGATGGGCGGGGGAGAAGACGTGCCTACCGGCGGCGCGGCACACAGGCGCGTCGTGTTCGCCGCTGCACCGGTGACGCGGCGGTGAGGTGAGGTGCAGTGAGTGCGGCGTGGCGTGGCGCGGCGCGTCACGCCGGGTTTGAGTTCGATGTCGGCGCCGTTGTAAGACGACTAACGGTCTTATTCAGTCCAGCTAGCCCTCCGGCGGCCGGCGCACGATGGATCAGATGGCCTAAAAAAGCGGACACCGAGCAAAAAATCAAAATGACCTGTACAAGACTAGATGTATGCCTATAACAGTATAAATTGTTCAAGGCATCCTATACTGACCTTTTCCTCTCAGATAACGATTTTATAGTTCAAAGCAAGCCTAAACTCTTGCTATGTCCATGATCTAGGATAGGCAGCAAAGGAGGTGTAACTGAAAGCCTGCCTCAACGGGACCTCTGTCGAAAACTATTTATTTAATGTTAATCGACAGCGGACCAAATTTAAGTGCCCTCTTTTCTTGGCCACAAGGAAATCAGAGTGAATAAATGCGATCATACCTGTTACTTTCACTGATATAAAGATTTGAATAACATTATTGTCAGAAAAAAAATCCGAGTAGTATCCATAGACATATAAAATGACTTCCTCCCGTTACCGCCATATTTGTTGTGCACATGTATAGCTAGAAGATTCTCTTTTAAATTATGCGGAGATTTCCCGCTCGTTTTTGCGCCAATTCGAGATATATGACTATTTGCAAGGGCCCTCACTATATGAAGAAAAGCTTCCTCGATGAAGGAATTTCTTTATTAAGTTTTTCTTCTGGAAAACTACGCATTGTAGTCACAAGCTGAAGATAACATATAATAGCTTGAGACCAGCTCTATCAGAAGATAACAATTAATTACTAGGTCAGGGCAATATTGAGGTCACAAGAGGTCACCGAAGGCCAAGTTTCATATATGGTTGTCCTTAACAAAACCGCTTATATCCCGAGAAATAAATGAGCTTGCAAGTGCAAATTATATGTTTTAGTGATTGACAATTACTTGAAGCTGAAAACTAAATTAGTTGTTTTCTTGGGGGGCCCCCCCCCCTCTTTCCAACGGAGATCTCAAAATCTACCCGTACGATTTTTACAAATCAAACTACATTCTATTTCCAATCTCGATATCATGGTCTACATTCTTTCTTTTAAATCCATCACATAATTGAAAGAAGGGCAAAGGTGAATATTGAGGATGATCAGTGCATAGGTACCCCTACGACAGTAAACACAAATACAAAGGGTGCAAATTTCAATTTGTATGGGTATTTTTGACCCAACATGCTCTGTTATCTTTATCAACCGATTTGAACGCAACCAATGTGGATTGATACATATTGTATCATTAATGGCTATTTTACGGCTACTTTTGAAAGTTCAAAATAGGCGGTTGCAGGTCGCTAAATGTGGGAGTGAAGTAAATACGGATACAGTTTTGCGGGGCTTTTTGTATTAATGACATTGTATCGTATCGTGATATCAGATAACACAGTGGTAAAACATGCTCGTATCCATGGGCGGTTCCGGTTCCAGGCTAGTAAAAGAGGTGGGTCGAAAACTAAAATAAAACACACTTTTAAGTCGCTGGAAATGCCTATGACAGATAACAATGAAAAAGTTTCCACATCCTTTTCAATGTGACCAAGCAAAGTTATGCCTTGCAAAGTTGATACAAACGGTTTTGTTCACTATAAAACAGCGTTTTCTATGAAACTCCTTAAAACTTTGCCATGGATCCGCCCCTGCTCAAATTTTTCGTGTAGAAATTTCACATAATCTGCCCAGACTAAACATAAGGAAATTCATAACATTTCAAGAGCCAGCCTTAAACCGTTTTGGAGAACCTTGAAAAAACCTTGAGTGTATGCCGAAAAAGACCCTTTCCACTGAAAGCACTAACACCTTCATCTCTAGGTTTCCCCCCTAACTGAAGTCTCAGTCATATTTTCTTCCCTGAAGTGGTGTTTAGCAAGGTGGTATATTTGGTGGTTGAATTTAAATACAAATGCATTCTGTTGCGGGCTTTAAAGAGAAGGGTTCTTTGTGGGATTCAAGGGAGAGTGTATGGGGGTGAAAAAGTGTGATATTTTATCCACATGTTCATTCTCGATGTATCTATGTATCTCTATTTTAGTACAAATACACCATATGTTTAGTTTGTTCTTCCGGTGGCCGGTTTTGGAGCCCATCTGACCCACTGTGCGGCGGCGCCGCGCCGCGCAGCAAATCTCCGCCGGTGAGCACTCGTCACACGCAGTGTAGCACGGCCGGTCCCGACTGTTACAGCAGTACGGGAACGGGCGACGCGAAGGGGCGCGGCGCCGGGGGCTGTAGGTAACAGGCGGCCCACCGAGGCTGACGATGCTCCACAGCTGAGGCGGGGGCATTTCCAGCAGGACGGCCGGCGCTCGTTTTCCTCGTTTGATGGGTATATCGTCCGTTTCCTAGACACGATTGTTTGTTTGACACGCGATGTGGTTTTCACTTGCGACACAGCTTGCTATGTGCAGGCTGGGCCAAGTCTGGCACAACTGCATTTTGTGTAAGAGGGTTCTAAATCGTAATTTGCCGGTCCGTGTCGTCTGGGGATCTCGTCTAGCTTCATCTAGTCTATGAATATTGCCTATTTTCTAATAGTACTTGGCTGAACTAAATGAGTGACGCCATTGCACGAAACATCTAGCATGTCTATGCTCCCAAGGTCGTATCACCTTCCGCGACAGTTTTACCTCCTGTCCAGGGACGTTGGAACCGTGGGGAAAGACTCTCCCCCACAACTTTAGACTTATGGGGGCGACGCCCCCACAACTTTGGAGCTACGTGTCGGTTTTCACCCGTCTTTTTCTCGTTCTTTCATCTCAGAATTAAATAAACACGGAATATGCATACGTTTTGTAGATCAAGGGTGCAGTTTTAGCAAAAATAATACTAATGACATAAATATCACCTGTATTCAATTTGAAACTGTTATTTGCACAAAGTTTATGTAAGGCAGAACATTATATCAAAATGATATGATTTCCATATGTTGGTACTTTATTATTCAGGTAAGACATCTGTATTTGAATTTTTGTTGTTCGTTCATTGAAGAAAGATCAATGTTTATAGATGTATCCGTTTGGCTTTGAAATACATAATAATTTTTATATTTTAAAAAGATGGATCAAAGTAAAACAAAGTTTAAATGTCACGTTATATACGTATGACATTTGAACTATTATTTTTTAGGCTAGTTCGCCCCCACAACTTTAAAGTTGTTCCAACGCCCCTGCTCATGTGAACGTGCTGATAAGGGCCGGGCGCCTTCGCTGGCCGACGTCTCAAGTGGTCACAATATTTTGCATACTCGTGAGATTGACGTCAACATACTGTAGTGTATATAGCCGGCATGCTCTCCTTTTTGCATTCCATCCTAAGCAGCATATACTCGGTTTACCCTGACCACGGAAAGGAGTGCCTTTGCTGCACTGCTGCGCGTGCTGCAACGTCTACGTTCGTGCCAAGTGAACCTCAAAAACACGGCGTCCCGGTCCCCCGTTCCTCCTGGCACGGACGGTACGATGTGGCTGACAATGGAGTCACCCTGTGTGACCGCATGCCGCGAGCCGTGTCAGTCACGGAACACCGGCCAACTTCGGCAGCCGGGGCGAGACCGTAGGCAAACCAACCCTGGGCAATGACATGCAGTGATTCAGCTCCCAGTTCGAACTGGTCGAGGTTGTATGTACGTACTTCGTTGCATGACGGCGGGTGCCTGCATCTTCCACGGTCGTGAGTTTGTCCCTTCCACGGTCGTGAGTCTGTCCCTTCCACGGCCGTGAGTCTGTCCGTTCCACGGCCGTGAGTCTGTCCCTTCCACGATCGTGAGCCTGTCCTTTCACGATCGTGAGTCTGTCCTTTCCACGATCGTGAGCCTGTCCTTTCACGGTCCTCTCCCTGTTGCCGACACACGCCCCGCACTGGAGCGCGCGCCGCGGAGACGAGCGTGGCGCGCCGTGTCCCGTAACGGTGCGTGCCGTGCCGGGGTGACGCACCCCGCGCCCCGGGCGCTAACGACGCCAACCGGGTCACCCGGGCAGCGCGGCGGCGGC
>JARBER010149025.1:0-10822 GCA_030265075.1 Balanus glandula
ACGGCAGCCGGCACAAAGGCAGTGCGGGCGAGGAGCTGGAGCTGGAGAGTCCAATAAACAGAGTGTTGCCGATACACTATGTTCAGTAGGTCGTCCTTCACGACTATATTCAGCTGATCCACGGTCTGTAGCTAACAACACCAAGAACAACCAGAAGGCCCGCGACCAGGAGCTGAAGTATTATTAGACAGGACGCGCCGAACGCTGTGTCAGTGCGTGCGTGCTTCTGTAGTAAAGATCCGGTAGGCAAACTTCGATGCAATGAACTCCATCACAGGAGTGGTGACATGGCAGGTACAAATCATGCTGAAAAAAATAGCCTTTAAAGGTCACGTAGTTCGTACGGCCAGCACTGCCCCAGATGGCAGCGTCTGCAGATATGGTTGACAGACGACGGATTTTTCAGGCCAGTTGCAGTGCCAGTGGACTGGTAGACACCTTTTTGTTGACAATTATAGCCCAGCAAAGCACCAATGGCCGTGCAGCCTGTACTGCTCTCTGACTACTACAGCTTCTGGTCGCAGGAAATTACCTATGCTGCTCAGTGTGAGCTACGAACCGTGTATCACCTAAATATGGTCGTGAAATACGTCATACTGAACATTAACGATGAATACCTACTTGAGAACAATGGAGAAAAATACGCAGCACCGTGCCAAAAGAGTTTGGAACTTTAAGCACATAATGTGTCAAAGTAATGAGGCGCAGAGTGATAAGCATCATTCTATCATGAATATCCCACATTTGGGTCTTGAACGGTATGCGCTTTGTTCATGTCAATGTAAAATAAATGTCTCTGATTGTCACCGCTATCCGAACCATCAGTGGACTCAGAAAGTATGACCATATCACACAGGCGCGGAAGGATCTTGGCTGGATGTCGTTCGATAGCATAATCGACATGCGAGATGTGCAGCGGATTCATCACATGCTGTGGAACAGTGATGGGTCCCAGCGGCTGCGGTCGCTGATCGAGACGCGGGCCCAGGTATCGCGGCGACAGACTCGCGCGACAGCTGACGAGTCCGTATACTGCACGCGTCGAAGTGTCACCTACAGGCAACTAAGATGTCCTTCCCGCAATGGAACCGCTTGCCGTCTGATGTTAGAATGAGTAGAAAAGCTCTGTTCAAGCTTATAACAAATGCAGTTATGTCCACTGGGTCGAAATAGCATGATGTGACCTGATAGAGGGTGTGTCAATGGGGATGAGGGGGAAAGATGAGGGATGAGGGAATAGGGATGTGTTTTGCTTGTTTGTACAACGATGCGGGAGCGTTAGAGCCCCTTGGGGGAGTTTCCTGAGTGCCGCAATACAATGCAATACAATACCTAGTTTATAGCAGCTCCTGATTCACCATGTATACGGTTCCTTCAATGTTATCTTGCTAGAGAAAGTCAGCAACGTGAGTACGCTGATGTTTGAAAGCAATACAATATGTGCAAGAGGGATTTATTTGCATCTTTCTCTGTCACTATGCGTAAATATGTATATGGAGCCATATCTGTAGAGGCAGAATATGTCTAGCCCGCCTTTCGTCTCGAATAAGTGGCGAAGAGTATTGACCAGACATGCATAGGGCGGTGATCATAAGTCAGACATGAAATATCCAGCATACTTCGGACGGCAACTGTGCAGTGTGCACTGTGCACGGCCGGAGTTTACTATTCAAATGGTGGGGTCACTGCCCCACCAACTTTGAGTTGCCCCACCCACTCCATCAATTGTTTGTGTTTTGTTCCACCAGCTTTTGCCAGATTTGCAGGTTTTCTGGCGTTATATTAATCATTGTCACCTTAATCCTGCAATAGTAACATATTTAAAAAATTTCCTGGCGTCAAAACTGTCATTTTTCACCATTTCCACAAACAAAAACGTTACTTCATTTAGACATTTTGCTGAACCAACTTTTTTTTGGAAAGCTCCACCCATGCAACTGTGACACCCGTATAAGCCTGTTAGGGACACCCATGACACTAAGTCTCCTGTTGTTATTGTCTTCAGTTTAGCCGGCTCCTTGAGCCAGACGCGCTTTCTCCGAGTCGTGTGAGTGCATTTTCGCCTCGTCACCGCGACCCAGCGCGACGCACGTGCGTTCCGAGCTCGTACAAACGGCGGCTGATCGGCTGAGGAAGCTCCGGGGGAGGTCAGCGGCCGGGCGGCGCCGCGCCACACCAGCGAGCGGTGCCGGGGCGGCGGAGCGGGGAGCGGGCAGAGGCAGACGGAGACGGAACTCCAGCGGCAGACCAGCCGTGAAATCACGGTCACGGCGCGCCGACACTGACGCCTGTGCTGCTGCGGAAGACACCCCGCCGGCCGGCAGCAGACGCTGCTGCAGAGGCCAGGCGGAACCGGCCGCGCCGCCACCGTTCCGCCCTATACCGCGCTGTTCCGCGCGGTTCCGCCGCGATGTCGGAATGGTCTGGCACCGCCACGCTGTGGCGACGGGCGACAGAGCGACTACGGGTACCGACAGCTGACGTCGTGAGGGCAGTCCGTGCTGCGAGGGATGGGTAAATCGGAGAGCACCGGTGAGTCGGTGATGGGGTGGGACTGCTGGCGCCGTCCAAGCGCTCTGTCACGCGACGAAGCTGGGCGGGCGCTTCTGATCGACTGGCTTTTCTCCGAAACTGTCGATTCAGAGCGGAGTGCGTTCACGCTCTCCTGAGTGTAACATGCTTGTGTGAACACTTTTCACGAGTTGTATTGGCTGGGTGACGACAGCTGCTACGCTTCGTACAGTTCGTGCCGATCCTTAATGGCTGAGCAAGATGTAATTTGAAACGGAAAATAACATAAATTGAAGTAAATGTGGCAACCTATTTGTAATAAAAGCAATGACTTCAAGGTCTGTTGACAATTGCACGAGAGTTCAACATGACATACAACTCAGAGCCGAGTGCTTTCAGTGCAAACGGCATCAGGCATGTAGGGGCGCTCCCCTCTCAACGGCAGCTTCCCTGGTTGCACAGTGCACACTAAGGTGGTAGGCGGTGGCACCATCCCTGCCATCGGCCGCAGCTCCCCGCGGCGGGGCCGCGTCCGGCGACTGACGACGTGAGGTGGAGCACCGTGACGAAACGGTCCCATCTCACGCGCGCCCCGCCGTCACCACTGTCACCGCCGTCACCACTGCCGTCACCGCTCCGTCGCCGCTCCGTCACCGCTCGGTCACCGCTGGAAGTGCCGCCTCCCACCGGGCTAATTGCCAGACAGCGGTCTCGGACCAGCGCGACACAGCGGCCGGCGCGGCCGAAGGAGGACACGGCCGGAACCCGGCGTCGTTCTGAAGCGGCCGCGCCAGAGACAGAACGTCCAGAGGAAGCAAGGACGTCGTTCTCATTGTCGGCGTGGCTGTTGTTCTGCTCATTCGCGCGTGCTCTCATCCGAGGGTTATTAGCCGAACACAATTCGGACCGGGTATACTCAGCGTTTACCTTTCGCTTAGTCAACTCAATAGTTGACATGTAAGGGGAAAATAATAATAAATTTAACACCACTCGCAGTGAACTTGAGCAGTGACACAGATATTATAATTCAGGTGCTCATGCCGGCTAAGGCCTGAGGTGACAGGTGACTGCCGTACAGACCGTGGCCACTGGCCACTGACTGACTCAGTCCGGTGTGCACATTAACCGGTGAGCTGTAGCTGACGTCTCGACCTGCACACCGGAGTTTCGTCAATATGATAATATAATTTTGACCGGGGCTAGCCGAACCATTATTGACTGCCTTCTGTTACCTTGACCTGGCAGGCGACAGCTCTACTGTGCACCTGGCGTTGCTAAAATCGACCAGGCTGAAGTTATGATCATTACTCATCCGATTTACGGCTTCATATGCGTTTGATATAGTTGGATAACCATAAAATCCGCCGCACATGACCTTCGCTTGCAAGTAAGATTTATGTCAAAATTGTCGATGCATTTGCCTATCGATCCAAGGTAACCAAGACATTATCCAGCGCTTACAGTGGAAAACACATTAGATTTGAACTATATCTATTCAGCTGTCAGGCTCAAGTACAAGGCACATACATTTGGAATTCAATCCTGTATGAATGCTGGTGGTATTCGATAAGAACAACGATGGAGTGCATGCTTTAAACCACGCATATGTGAGCTAGTCAGGCTGAAGTAATTTTTACGAGACATTCGACCTTGACGACGTCAGACATTGGAATTGGCCTCATTCCGTAGCTTTGGTCCACTGCACTCTCTCTCTATGACAGACCCTTCTAAAGAACGTTCAAATCTACCATCAGCTCCATGACACTGCGGTGATATGCACCACGCCCATTTCTCACGACGACTCCCGTGTCACCGTGATTCTGCTCCCTCCATCCCCGACCAGACACGATCGCCCCGGCACATCCGCTCACCACCGACCCCGTGGGAGTCACGTGACCAACACACGTGTCGCACCACAGCGGTCACGTGACGTGTGGTCGCGGCTGGCGCGTGGGACCGTGTGAGCGGCGTGACACTCGTGTGACACTCGTGTGACGCTCGTGTGATACTCGTGTGACACTCGTGTGACGCTCGTGTGACGGCCGGCGACACTGAGCGGCGGTGACGGGCCGCCCGCGCCTCCTGATGGTGCGGTAACGGACCGGACCCGCGGGACAGCGCCGGTGGTCAGCGCGGTCAGATCCGTTGGGGGCGGGTGATTAAAGGAGACCAGGCGGTGAGCGGCGGTGGTTGCGGCGGTGGTTGCGGCGGTGGTTGTGGTGGGGTGGTGGTGAAATGATACCGTTTCTAGAAACATTACAAGATGAAACATTGTATATTAGCATAGAACAGTACGATGGATGTTTCCACGATTATTTTGTTGCGCTGCTGAGGACAGCATTACTGAGGTTTTTGAGGATAACTAACCTCATTTTTTTGGTTGGGGTAAATAAGCTCCAGGATATAATTTTGTGCTTGAAATGCTTCAATGGAAAAAATATACCAAAAACATTTGAGGCCATGTTAAAATAAGTTCAGCTGGGTTGTCACCTGACGCGTTAACCTCAAATTAACATTTGAGGTTTCGCTTAAAAACTCAGCAATGTTATCCTCAGCGTCGCCACAATCCATCGTGAAAACGGCTATAAACGTTAATGTGGCTAATGAGTCTAAGAACCCTCGCTCCGGAATTCGTTTAGTGAATCGTGCTTTGCCTTGCTGAAGCACAAGAAAAGAGAAGCCTTGTAGGTATGTGGTAGTCTGACTTCATGGAAGTGTCAGCTCGCCTTTTTAGAACAAGAAAAGTATGTAGCTGTACAACATTCAAATTAAGTAAGGACAATAACACGCACAAATAATATTTGTGGCTGGTAACCTTACCAGACAGTTTGAGGTTATTTTGCCGTTATAACTGGGTCTGGCAGTAAGCCGAAATGGTGCTTAGGTAGGTACCAGCCTCTGCTTCAGTGTGTTCATCCTCGTTTTCCTGTATTCCGTGCCGGATACATGCACACATCATGTCAGAAAATCCACAACAAAGGGTCAGTCGCGTTCTGCTGGAATAATGAACTGATAAAAGTGTGCCGGTACCAGGCGCTATTGTCCCTGCCTTTTGCGGAGCGGCACGCATGGCTGACATTGTGCTATTTGCACAGAGCTGCGGCAGCACGTCCAGTTCGTGCACATTTCACATAGGTATCTGATCTGCCAACCAGAGCGCAGCATTCGAACATATTCCGCAGGCTTTGGCTTTCAGATGGCCGGCACTCAGAGACTCGCTGCACGATACAGATCAGGTGACTGTCGAACTACACTGCGGCCACTCTTTGTGTCAGTCACGATGAGGATTTCAGTCATAAGGTGGGATAAGCACTACTAAACCTTCTCTTGACGTGTTACGAGTGGAGCTGACATACAATGCAGCATGTTAGCAGAGCCGACTGGGCTAGACTGGACGCATCAGAGTGTTCGGCGCGGCTCTGAATCAGGGTCAGCGTGCCGACAGCGGCCGGCAGTTGAGCCGCGGCGGTGATTAGTGGTTCACCATGACTGCAGCAGCTGTGAGCTGGTCCGCAGGTAATGGCGGGCCGCCGGATGAGAGACACTCTAATGGCAGCCCGGTGTGAGCGCAGGCAGCAGGCTCTGACCTGACACCGATAGCCGAGTCGGTGATCTGCATAACGCCACCACGGGTCACCCGCGAGGTCTCCGGGACGCACATTATCGCCTGGTTAGGTCAACCAATACCGCATATTACCGGACGAACCAACATGCCGCCATACATGCAATGCGGCAGTAAACAGAAGTGGGACGTGATATATGGTGCATCATTATTAGATACAGTTCCTTCAGTGAAGAGAACAAACAAATATCAAGAGGATAATTTACTGATCATTCAATGCGTATACTGTTCGCTGACACCGAACGGTTTTCAGGTAAACGTGCAACGTAAGTACGGGTGGGTCAGTACATACATTGACCATGTGCTGTGTGTGTGTGGGACACGAGTGAAACGTAAAGTGCTGGCCTTTATCCAGATATATCTACACTGGCCTCCTCGACCACATGTCTGATCAGCACATGACCTCGGCCAGGCTCGGCATCATCCCTCCCGGCGTCGCGCCGTGCCGAGAGGACCGACAGACTCCTGAGCTGTGCAGACCGAGGAGCTCTGATAACCCAACAGCTGGAGGATGGGCGTCAACAGCTCAGCTTCAGACCAACAATTACGCCACTTTACTCTTGAAGGGCTAGAGCGTCATTCCATTATGTTGTCAGCTCTAACCATAGGTATGCATTGTCAACCCAATAAGAGGTGAAAGCTCGTTAATTAAAAGTGATTAATGGAAACCACTTAACATACCGAACTGCGTCATACACGTCATTTAAGAACTAATTATGTCGCATATGTTCACCTGGTTATGTTTTTAATCGCTTTCACGATGCATTTTTGAGCTGTGATTATAATATTTCTAAAGAAATGTATCATTTGTATGTTTTGGCAAATAAGCTTCAGGATAAACTTTTACATGCAAGTGCTGCTTGAAATGTTCTAGCAACAAACTGCATGTATGTACAACTTCATCGCAAGGCTTGCTTACCGAAAACATCAAAAAGGTTACCATTAAAAGCGCAAAAATATATCATAAAAATGGCTAATGTCTCAAACTAGTCCAGTCATAGTCCTATTCAAATGGACACACAAATGATTTATCACTAAAAGACGCTATCAGCATTTTGCTTAAAAATGAATATCAAGCTCGTGACGAAAATCTATCTAATTTCAAAAGAAATACAGGGCAATACTTATCGCCTTTTTAAAATGTAATGTGACATAGGCGCATGCCGTTATGTTGTACTGACAATGTGCCTTGTGAGTACTAGGCACTTATTTCTAGCAGTTGTGTAATAGAGCACGTTAACTGACATAAGCATCACTAGTAGATATAACTAGACCCATGCTGGCAGTGTTCCCCGCGGAACATGTTCCCAGGGCACATCTCCGCGTGGCGCACGTGGTGCACGTTCCCATACCTGAGGCACGGCAGTCTCCATACTGGCACGTGGGCATCTCCATACCTGAGGCGCAGTTCCAGACGGCGGCGGCGCGGCGCCGCGGCGGCATGTCGATGTAGATGTGTGAGGACGGCACCGGAGACCGACCGGCGCCCTGACTGTTGTCCTCCGAGGACTCATCGGAGCTGCTGACGCCCTGCCCGGCCGCCCCCGCCCCCGCCGGCGGGCCCTCCACGGCGCCCCCGAACGCTGTCCGCAGCGGCGCCCTGCTCTGGCGGTGCCCGGGGACGCGAGGCGGCGGTGCGCGGGGAGGGTGCGCCACCGCCGCCGACACCGACTCCTCCGACTCCTCTTCGGCGCCCTCTGGGATGTCCGAGATCCGCGCCGAGCGGTGCAGCGTCTCCAGATACGACCCCATGCGGGTCACTCCCTTGCCGCATAGCCGCTTCAGACTGGACGACTTGGACGCACGCTCGAGCGTCTGCGCAGGCCGCGCGCTGGCAGACGGCAGACTCGCGTACCCAGTACCGCGCGGGTCGCTCACCGACAGAGTATCGATCTCCAACAGGCTGTGAGACTGAGAATGGTCCCAGTAGTGCGACGGCGGCGCGAACGAAGACGACCAGAAGTGTGACGGCTTGATGTGCTGTCCGCCCGTGCTCGCCCCCACCGCGGCGGACGCCATTGACGGTCGTCGCTCCACTCCGGTCGGCATGTTGGCCCACGGCGCTCCCGACGCAGGACACAGCTCGCTGCTCGCAGCCCGCGCGGCCGGCCTGGCGGCGGCTGCTTGCACGACTGACAGAACGGCGCTGCGTCGGCCGGCGGCGGCGGCGGCGGCGGAGGCGGTTCCGCTTCATGCCGGCGTCAGCGCGAGCGAGCCGACCGCGGTCGGCACCGCACTCTAATTTCTCAGCGCGCCGTTAAAGCGGGGCGCCGGGCGTGGTGCAGTGCCTTCTGCTGCTGGGTGCTGGCTTGCGCTATTTTTAACTGTGCCTATGCCATAATTCCGATACACATTGCAGATGCCTAAGTCCATGTTTTTATATTAGAACGACACGTGGGATTAGAGACCGTGAAATCAGGGGCTCTTAGATAAAAAGAAGAGGGCTCTGCTGGATCCCAGAGACAACATCGGGAAGACAGTGAGACACTTACCGGTAGGCAAACGAGCTGCCAGTCAGGTCCGTAATAGTCAGTGACTCAAGCATTGGGTTTTTCTGGCAAAGGGAGAGATGGTAAAAACAGCTCGTAATAGGCAATAACATTTACACAAATAGCCATGATAATCTTATTTACCTTTCAAAAATTGGCTCATCTGAACCGTTTAAGTGCAATCCGAAACAGGGAATCACCATATTGTGTCTGGCAGGGGGAGTTATCTCCTTGTTCTGCTCTGACTATCTCATTGGTCGCCGTCTTGCCTTCCTCACGTGACAGTCAGACGTGATCGATGACTTACGGCAGACGCCATCAGTAATCAGACCGTCATCGGCAGAGACGCGTGACAGAGACGTCTGCAGCCGGGAGCACCGCGCGGCGCCCGGCTCCGCTCGCCATCAGCGCGCCATCGGTCTGCCGGCGCCCGGCGCCCGGCGTCATCAGATCTGCCGGCGCCCGGCGTCATCAGATTGGCCGAGGTGCTGACCCCGCCTCGCCCCGGTCCGTCGTTCGCCGGGATCAGATGGTTTGAGGTCTTATCATAAACCACGTGCTGGCGACGGAGGCCGGTTGCTGGCGCCAGTCATCCCAGTAGGGAATATCAAGTCAAGCCCCAGTCGGAAATTACGGCAACTTGTCGAGTGTCGATATCAGGCTGTTTCTGTCTCAACTGAAACTCCGCGCTCGTCTCTAGCTCCAGATTCAGTTCCAGCTCCGGTTCTGCCTCAGAGTACTTCTCACATGTCAGGCCCCTGTTCCGACTCCACCTCAGGCCCCAACCCGATCCCACCTGGACACTCCTTGCTGCCACGAGCCTTCCGCCGAGCCCGGTCAAGCCCCAGTCAGGTCCCGCCCCGCCCCGATCCCCGCCCCTCCACACCATTCCCCTCCGCCAACTTGTCAGGCGCACGCCGGGGTGCTCACCAGGGGGTAATCGTATCAACAGGCCAAACAATGGCCGTGGTCGTCGCGACGTCGCCCCATTGACGGGTGGTGGTGGCGAGCCAAATGGACGGGCTGAGTTCGCGGCCGTGTCCCCGGGATACGGGGACGATTACGAGGAGCAGGGGCCGGTGGCGCACTGAGCACCCGGTAGTGTGACGCCAGGACGCGCGAGCCAGCCAGGTTATCGCAGCGGGGATAAGTCGTGTCCCGTGTCCCGTGGCGACAGCCAGTGACTAATTGATGGGAGCATCCGGAAAGAAGTACTGAGAACTGGTTAAAGAGGGAGGGCTTCGGGTATTGAAAGATAGTAAAATACCGGTCATGGGCTTTTTGGATTGGGATTACATACCCCTGCAATTCTCCTGATCAATTAAGGACTTAAGATAGGTAAGATAAGAGTCGTTCAGATAGGTAAAGCCGTGCTGATTGTTATGCCAAGCGCAATACAGATAAAATGAAAAAAAGTTTATATAGATAATGACCGCTTAAAAACAAATCCCGTCATCTGAAGGTACTAAGCTCAAGTCAGCCAAATGTGATTCACCTGGGGTCCGGGGCACATATAAGAAAAAGTATCGTTAATGCTGCGACGCATGAAATAGACTCCGCTGATCATGCTTTGACTAAAACAAAATTCAGTTCATGCTTCCAAATTCCAAAACTAACCACGGCACGGAATATTGCATTAGATAAGCCCGGGATTTCCTTGTCAGCCGCTCTCAACTGTTATGCTAGCCGGGACGTAAACAGAAACTGACGGCACAAACAACCCGCCCCCGGTCACGAACACCACCAAGCCCAGTCCTAGAAGTGGCATACGCTGAAACGGAGCGACAGCACAGACATATATACTGTCAGTGACTTTTCCGAACCCGAAAAACCTAGGCAACAATCACTGGACTGTCGGCGGTGTATCGGTAGAGTGTCAGCGAGCACCCTGTCACAGCCCTCGTGCCGTCCCGTGACTGCCCTGTCACAGCCCTCGTGCTGTCCCATGACTGTTCTGCCACAGCCCTCGTGCCGTCCCATGACTGTCCTGTCACTGCCCTCGTGCCGTCCCGTGACTGTCCTGTCACAGTCCTCGTGCCGTCCCGTGACTGTCCTGTCACAGCCCTCGTGCCGTCCCGTGACTGTCCTGCCACAGCCCTCGTGCCGTCCCGTGACTGTCCTGTCACAGCCCTCGTGCCGTCCCGTGACTGTCCTGTCACAGCCCTCGTGCCGTCCCGTGACTGTCCTGCCACAGCCCTCG
>JARBER010149136.1:0-10822 GCA_030265075.1 Balanus glandula
GGACAGACAGGAGGGAGTCTGAGGGACAGGCAGCACACCATGCTGCGAGAGGGTGCGGTCTGGGGGACAGACAGGAGAGAGTCTGAGGGACAGGCAGCACACCATGCTGCGAGAGGGTGCAGTCTGGGGACAGACAGGAGGGAGTCTGAGGGACAGGCAGCACACCAGCTGCGAGAGGGTGCAGTCTGGGGACAGACAGGAGGGAGTCTGAGGGACAGGCAGCACACCATGCTGTGAGAGGGTGCAGTCTGGGGGACAGACAGGAGGGAGTCTGAGGGACAGGCAGCACACCATGCTGCGAGAGGGCGCGGTCTGGGGGACAGGCAGGAGAGAGTCTGAGGGACAGGCAGCACACCAGCTGCGAGAGGGTGCGGTCTGGGGACAGACAGGAGGGAGTCTGAGGGACAGGCAGCACACCAGCTGCGAGAGGCTGCGGTCTGGGGGACAGGCAGGAGGGAGGGCCGGGTGTAGCGCAGGGCCAAATCATCACCTCGGGCGAGATGTGACAGCCGTCAGCTAAACCTAGCGCAGTCTGTACGGTACTTATTTTACTATCACCCATTACATACAGTCTTCCAGACCGTTATTTCATTCATCGTGTGTATTATTTTACTACAAGTCTTACTCGTAATTCAACTAGATTCGGAGATCAGCTTTGAATGGTTTTATCTCTCGTTTAGACAATAGACCTTGTGGTACCGTACTGATACAACTCATTGTACGATAAAAGGACCTAAACTCGTATTGTGTAAATCAAATTTCCACTTCAATCGGCATGCTCATACTGAAGGTTGCAAATTTAGTCATCAGCTCGTTGTACTACATTCTCATCTTAACTAAAAATAACCATCGTCTTTAGTTATTTTATTTGCGATACCAAGAAGTCAAGTTTCTTATGCAAAAGGTATATTGCTGATCAATTTACCCAACAAGGCAAGTCTGTCGCACGTTATGCTGCTCAAACAAAATATCCATGAGCTGCCATTCATATGAGCAATAATATTAGGCACTGGCAATTTATCGGCTGTTATTTACAGTTTGTCACACAAGATCGAACGACAAGGGCGTGTACAAACCTTCAATGATGAAGTTGATGTGGTCGATATTGAGCTGGACCACGAAGTCTTTGACAAGTCGACGAATCAGCATATCCCGGGGCCACGACATTCCAGTTTCTGTAGCTCCGTCGGAGACCAACACAGACGTGTTTGACCCAGCGGCGGCTGTCGCCACAATCACAACCAACAATGTCTCCAGCCGCCATCGCTGGCGCCCCTCCGTCGCCTGCGCCATCGCCGCCGCTCCGGACGGCCGGGGGCGACTGTGTGAAGCCCTGGGGCAGTGTCCAGGGCTGACCCCCGGCTGGGCAGCAGGGTCGCGTGCTGCCCCGCGGCGGTAAGACGCGCGACGGGCAGCTCAAGTCTGAGCCGCGTCAACGCCGGCGGCTCCGCTCCTATTAACAATATCGTATGTCCTGACAGCGGAATACGCGGGCTATAGATCGGTATCTGAGAGTGTTCTTAGCGTACTTCGTAGTAGCGGATTTAGGAAATGGCAATGCTAGTCTTGGATGGATTAGCAAACAACTGCATGATTTAGGAGCGTGTCACGGTTTGTGACGAGGCCAAGGACGCAATAACGGAACGTTTTACACAAATTACTTTCAGTTACAGCTACCCTTGATATGGATTTAGAGGTTACAAGTGTCTCAGAGAGTAGGACGTAATTATGCCATTGATATGAATTTGACATTTATTATCCTTGCGTGTTAACTCTATGGCCCTGTGGAAGGTGGTTTGGATAAATTATGCCCCTCCCCCCCAATCACATATATTCCGGACTTTCAAAGCCTTTTTTCCAATTTTAATAACTCAAAACATTTGAATTTGGATTTTTTTTTTGTTGAAAATTTGAGTTAGCAGCTTGATCAGTCATTTGATACCACACAATGAGGCTTACTCCTATACACTCGACCTTTGACAGCGTTAATCGCAAACCCTTATTTTCAACAAAAAAATCAGAACATGACGTCACTCTGACGTCATTACCAGATCACAGCCTTATATTTTGACTTTGCTAACATGCGTGGAGTTGATGTGAAATAAGGTAGGTATTGAAAGTTTATAAACGATATTACCTTCTTTGCTTAGAAGATATTTCAAAATAACGGGGGTGGCTTAAAATATCCCCCTGTAACTCGCTGAATAGCTTGAAATCAAAGGTCATCAAAAGATCCATGACCTTATGATCGAACGTCTTCCTGTCGTCACAAGCAGCACGCTATATTTGTAATCGATGGTTTGGCTCAACTAGGGACGAAACGTACGAGGGGGAGGTCATCCCCTGCCGTAGCGCGTTGGTGAATTTACCCTACGAAGGCGAACACTAAGCTCAAACACGTTGTTGCATGAAAATCGATCAAATCACATGGCTAAAATAACCATTTAAAAACATAGGGTGACGAATCAAACTCGCTTGTAAACCAGTCGGCTATAATAACTACTGGTGACACTAATAATCAGTGGTCGATCATCGCATACTGACCTGAACCCAGACATGGGCGAGAACAGTTTTGTAACGAAATTTGAAATTGTATCGGACGTCACTCATTCCCTTTCAGATGGCTTCGAATGGAGTGCTTGCCTAATTCCGACGCCAGCACGCTACGCGGATAATGTGGTGCCGGGCACCGGAACGGCGCCGTTAAGTGTGCTTTAACGGCAATTAAATATGTTTAAGATTACAATCTATTTCTTCCCTAACGAAATATATTTTCATGCAACTCACTCTCAAGGTCTCCGATGAAATTAAGTGTCAAAGGAATTGTTGTAAGCAGCTTATCGTGCGAAAACTGCACGTCCCATTAAACTAATGGACATTGGCCGCGAGCGACGGAGTAAGCCCGGCCGGAGGAGGACACCGCTCAGTAGGCGACTGTATCACGAGCGATGCGTTGTATTTCGGTCTCTGTAGCGCTTCTCGCATTCGGGCTAGTAGGGCAATACTCTGGCATTGCCTTGTCATCACCAAGTGAGTCTGTTCCAGTGGACAACAGTGGGTTAGCCAGCTGTCGTGCGGGACCGCACTCCACAGCGGGGCGACATCAACATGGTGCTCTGGACAATGAGGGTTCACTCAGCTGCCAAGCTTGGCCAGGTTTCGAAGAGGCTAAGGCGAGAGGCCTTGCAGGTCAGAACGACACACTTGCCGAATGCCAGGTTGTCGCTTCAGTGATCGGGTTAGTGGAGCAGTATGCGGCACATCTGGATTTTAACTACATAAATTTGATCGTCCAAGGTGAGGAAAGCGACCCCAGGATCGGTTCGTGTGCTGCCCCCCAATGGAGATCTTATATAGTAGAGAATGCATCCAATATGTCCACTGTTAACTGTCTATATACATAAATCTGTACTTATCTAACTTAACCTTATGCTGATGTTTTAGCTCGTAAAAGCAGACGGTGTGTATATGCATAAACATCGCAAATTAATCGTCTTATATTTTCCATCTTCTTTGGTCTCTTTAATTTCATAGGTAATAAGACTCACATTAACCCGCGCCCCCTTGGATCTCTTGATTTTCCACCATCAACTGGGTAGGGGGGGGGGGATCAAACACACTCCATCTAAGCCAGATGCTATATGACGTAGACCAAACAAGAAATATCATTCGAAAGGTCGCCAAGAAATCTATTTAGTTATTTCAATTTGCATCGCTCAGGTCAAAATTGAGGTCACCATAGATTGTCATAGATCAAATTTTCCAGTTTAAAACTTTTCTTCAAACAATGCCAAATATTTCCCGACCGATGCTATCTAGAAAACGACAAAAGAACAATTGAAAGCCATCTAAATTTATTATGGACAACATGACCTCATATTTGAATTAAGTTCCATAGTTTAGGCTCCAGAGGTAATCTTTTTTTCAAAACTGATTTTCGCTAGTATCTGTCATCGAATACAGATAACGTAGCTTCACTTATACCATCATGCTTGTCTCGTCAAGGCAACTCAAGGTAATTGTAGATGGACAGGGCCTGGCCAGTGGCCATGGCCCGGTCCACCTACACTGTTTGCCTGTCTGTCTGTCTGTTTGTCTTTCTGTCAGACTGGCTGTGTCCACAGGACCTGCCCCTGACCCTGGTCTCTCGGTCCACAGGACCTGCCCCTGACCCTGGTCTCTCGGTCCACAGACCTGCCCCTGACCCTGATCTCTCGATTCACAGACCTGGCCCTGACCCTGGTCTCTCGGTTCACAGACCTGACCCTGACCCTGGTCTCTCGGTTCACAGACCTGACCCTGACCCTGGTCTCTCGGTTCACAGACCTGCCCCTGACCCTGGTCTCTCGGTTCACAGACCTGCCCCTGGTCTCCCGATCCACAGACCTGCCCCTGACCCTGGTCTCTCGGTTCACAGACCTGCCCCTGGCCCGGTCGCTGTGCCGGTCGGCGGCGTGGCATCTCCTCTCCGGCCGCCGGCGCGCCGTCCGCCTCACCTGCAGTCACCTACACCGCGTGTGGCAGTCCTCGCAGGAGGAGGGTGTCCTCCGAGGACTGACGGCAGCCGTCCTCCTGCCCGCCGGCCGACTGCGGGCGGTACTGCGCGGGAAGAGGACCAGTGAGAGGCTGCTGGTCGTGACCCGAGGTCAGGTCGCTCAGCCGGGACTGCTCCCGCCGCCCGACATCAGCTGGATGCAGGCTCAGCTGTCGATGGTGAATACCGAGACCAGAACTCGCAACTCCGGGACGCGGTCTGATGACGTCCGGAACTCCAGAGCTCTGTCTGATGCGGTCTGGAACTCCATAACTCTTTCTGATGCAGTCCAGAATTACAGGATCCTGCCTGACGCGGTTCGGAACTCCGGATCTCTGTCTGTTGCGGTCCGGAATCCCAGGACCCTGTCTGTTGCGGTCCGGAATCCCAGGACCCTGTATGATGTGGTCCGGAATCCTATGACCCTGTCCGATGCAGTCAGGCATTCTGGGATCCTATCCGATGTGGTCTGGAATTCTGTGATCCTGTCCGATGCGGTCTGGAATTCTGTGATCCTACCTAATGTGTTTGGAGCTCGGAAACCCTGTCGAAGTGGCAGTGAGAGCTTCACAAGACAGTTCCACGACGAGACGACCAGTGCCTGACACCCGACCATTTTATATTTTGCTCAAAATGGGTGCATATGGTTATCTTCTCCGCAGCAAACGACTGCCATAATCATAGACTCCTCAGGACAGGTAACGCGTTTTATAGTTATCGCCTCGGGCATTTATGCTAGTGCACGGTGCAGGTCGTGCTTTCTCCGCCAATTTCGCCAGAGGCTAAGAACGGAATATAACGTTGTCATATGTCGCTGGAATTAGAATAACCCACGCAACAAGATCATACCGTTCAATTTTTGACTTTTAAAACAATTCAAAGCTGTATCACATTTTGAAATTTTGAAACTTCTTTGGTCACCCCTATTGCCTCAATTATATATGTTATGACCATCCAAATATAATAAGCACTTAATTTTAATTTGATTAAGAAAATACAATTGATGTGGTTTTTGCTATAAATGAGTAGAATATTGTCATTTTATGTGGACTGTATTATATAAATAGTGTTATCCACCAATACCTTTTGAACGAGTCAAGCTAGAGTGATATTGTAAGCGCCATCTTACTACTATCGTTTGGACACGTCAATTGCCATGCAATGTTTTCTTTTTTTGATTGCTTATTGACCTTGACCTTGAACTAAAATACCTTCACTTTTTGACAGCCGATTGTGTGGTGAACTTATAACGAATTACACACTTGTTATGAATCAGCTGAATAGTAATGACTTATTCTATAATAATATATAAATGATTTTTGAATTTTGTGAAAACTAAAATTTTGGATTTTTTGGACATTTTTTAAGCTTATTTGGCAAGTTTTAGAACATCTAAATTCGAATTTCGATCATCACAATATATTAAGTGAATACATAAATTTAATTTGAAGAAAAATATACATGTGTGTTTATAAAGAAAGTTAATCATGTTTTATATTTACTCACATTTTAAAAACACATTTCACGGAATTGTTATCCAAAATTGACATGTAAGTCCTGTTTGTTCTCATTTATGTGGATGATAACATACATTTGGGTGCCTAATATGAAAGGCATTTTATAGTTTGTTACATTTGGATGATCAAAAGTTAAAATTACGATGTTCTAGGCGTTAGCAAATAATTTAAAAACCGCAAAAAATATCAAAATCTTAAGTTTTCGCAATTTGTAAAACTAACAGAATCTTCTTATAGAGTAGCATATTGCCATTCTAATTTGATATGAGAAGAGAGTATGGTGTCATAATTTGTTGATGATATGGGATGTCGAAAATCAAAGTAACCACAGGTCAAGTTCAGGGACAATATATTCCAGAAAGAGGTCATATTTCATATCATTCAACGGACCATGCCTGGGAACATCAGATGACGTTTACTACACCATTCTATCTGGTTCCTTTCAAAAGTTATTGGTGGATAATTTGTTTTCCATGAATGCAATCGCATGAACGACAACAATTTACGCATCTACAGACAAAACACATCTTGTTATTTTTTTCACTTGCAATATAATCGATTGGTTGTCAAATTGTGATAGTCAGAAACTACAATTCCGAGGCAGAATAAGTCACCAAAAGAGTTAAAAAATTTCAAAGAGCTACAAATTTTCAAACTTTTGAGAAAGTTAAATTTTCTGGGGCTATCTTACAGGGTGGATCAATGCCATTCCAAAAATATATGACAGAAAAAGTTTGAGTCACAACTTCTTGGCGATAATCGCGGACTAAGATCTGCTTGCACCATGATCTTGCAGAACTGCTCAAGACGATATCTTTTAAACATTGCTCGCATCGCCGTAATAATTATACAGCTCGTTTCAGCTTCCCTGATAACCTTCTATCCCAGTTTCGGTCAACATTGGTGAAATGACTTTATCATTTCTTATTTATTTTGGTCGTTTTGTCGTGGAACGTCCCAGTGTGCGACATGGTAGCGTGCTTAATAAACCGCATACATTGTGTACCTTTGTCATAAAACATGCAGCAAAATTTTAATGTGATTGTAAATCGGTATCGTTTTATTTTATCAACATATATATTGCATTTAAATAATGTATTCATTTACAAATAATGTAAAAATATTTAAATTACATGTTTTAATCCACCAGAAGATAAATGAAATATTATATATCCTGCTCATGACATCATGTGCTGTTGCGTGATAAGTATTCCCCTGATGTTTATAATATTTCCGTGGCCGCGCTATTCCAGAACAACTGCACTGCGAACCTTAGCGAGGTGTGGACTTTTCCAAACGAGCAGTGGCCGCTGACCGAGCCGCGAGGTCATTGGTCCGCTGCAGCTGGCCTCTGCCTTCGTCGGAGACGTGCGGACGGCCCGACTTCGTTTCAAGGCAGAACCGTGCGGTTCATAACATCAAATGTAAGACAACAGACAACACTGCAAATAATCGCTTATTATGCTACAGCAGACAATGTTCGATGTGTGATCGCAATCCACAACTAGCACGTAATACAGAAATGCACGGTGCACATTTAGGTCGATTAATTTTTGTAGGGTATAAGTGTTAATAACGTTTGGATTTATGTTTTCCCAGGACAGTGGTGATGTCATCTATGATGCTACTAATGACGGAAAACTGAGAAAAATTGGATTTCATGGTCACATGATTACAATGATTGAAAAGGAACTTCAACTAAGGTAAGATTTCTAGTTTATTTTCTTACGATTGAAATGCATTGATTTACGAAACGTTAGCCCAACTGTTTATGAAAAACATAGCTGTATTCAATTTTCAGCTTGTGTTATCCGTAACCTCTTTGATTTGCTATGTTCTAGCTTCAGGATTTTTAGCGGATAATGTTACTTATACAATATATTATTGCGGCACCAAACACCATCATAATCCTATAGCATCCACCTATAGATGAAGCTCGACCTAAGAAATATCTTGGTGTAAGCGTGTGATGATTTGTGTGACATAAGTGACCGTATGCCTACAGAGCAGAAATAAAGCTACCACCTGGTGAAAAGTACTGTAATAACTCTGCTGAGAACGTGCTGTGCGGTCCACTGCGGGTGCTGGCAAGGAGAGAGGCTGAGATGGCCGTCGACCACTTCCGAATTCGTACGGAGAGCATTGGCCTCGTGGACTTCACCGCAGCTCTGCGGGATTACTCCTACAGCTTCATCGTTGCCGATCCCAGTAAGCCGTTTGGTGACATCTACGTAAATGAGAATGGAAGCGACGCAACCTCGCTGTACTGAATCTGAGGAATACGACGCTTTTGATGGCATCCATGACTAAATGTTTATGACGAATATACACATATAGCTGTCGGACGCAAGTTTGACATTCTCTGTGCCGTGTATGTGACGAGCTCTGTGACGTGTATGCGACATTTGTTGTGCTGTGTCACGCATGCGACGTGTGCTGTGACGCGTGTGTGACGTCAGACCGTCAGACGTCGGCGGCGACGGTCAACTGGCGCGCCTACTCCACGCCGTTCTCGCTGTCGGTGTGGCTGTGCTCGGCCGGGATGGCGCTGCTCGTCTGGCTCGCCTGGTGTCTGGTGCAGAGGGCAGAGGGCACCGGCCGGCCGCCGCCCGCCGAGACGGCCTGGTCCGTCCTCTGCATCTCCCTGCAGCAGGGTCAGTCACACACACTGCAGAGTTCGCCACGGGCCGGGTATACCCGTACCCACGCCCATACCCACGTTCATGGGTATGCCCATAGGCATACACATAGACAATGTCCGGGTCCTGGATGGGCCTGGGCTGATGCATGTGCGTGTGCATTTTTTTCAGAAACACTCCGTTGCTGGGCCTGTGGCCTTTTGTTAGCAAAGATGGCTTACAGTTTTACGTGTATCATTTGCAAATAGCTAAATTTGATAGGATACTGAATGTTAATGTTGTGAAAGGAATTATTTGCTTAATCTGAACGGGCCGGCCGGACAAGGCATGGGCTTAAAATGCATTATTTGAATGGGCCTAATCCGGGCATGGTGATCAATAAGTTCATGGGCACGTGTACGGGTAGGGCCGAAGATTTCTGAGCTCGTGGCAAACTATGTCACACAGTCACAGTCACCGTACACCATCGCCGTCTGTTGTGTCCGAGTTCTGCGACACCATTCACATGACGGAGCATGAGTGATGCTCGAGATACGTTGTGTGATCGGTATTGAGGTGCATACGCATAGTGCCTAGTGGTGTTTCTGCGTATGTGGGTAAATTCTTGTCAGTAAATAAGCTTCTATCGTTTTCATTAGAGTTCACAATAGTTTCCGTATGTTTCCGTAGCACGGTGAGCTGGGTGACGGAGAGCTTAGTCTGTCCGCCTGTCAGCTGGTCACCAGCGGGCTGTCCCGTCACCAGGCGCTGAGCCCACTGTGTCCATCTGTCAGCTGGTCACCAGCGGGCTGTCCCGTCTCCAGGCGCTGAGCTGGTGCCGCACTCGATCTCGGCACGCCAGGTGGTCGGCTGCTTCTGGATCTTCTGCGTCATCCTGCTGGCCAGCTACACGAGCAACATCATCTCGCTGCTGGTGTCGGTGGGCCGGGCGCTGCCGTTCACCACGGTGGCAGAGCTGGCCTCCAGGCGCGGCTGGGTGGTCTCCGTCCAGCCGGACAGCCCCGCCGCCGCCCTGCTGCAGGTAGGTAACTGGCGGTCCAGGCTGAACAGAGTGGCGATAAACGTCTGGTGGGGAGCTGATGCACGATTCACACTGGGTCTGCCGAGCGGGCCCGTAGGACGACAGCTATTTTGTGCACCGGGAAAATGAAACCGACCCGGCTCGTACTCGACTGACGACGTCAGTGCAGCGGTCAGAACATAGCGGTCGGATGCGCCGCAACGTAACGCGCATGCGCTGGAGGCGTTCCAAGAAGCGGGCCGACGCCGTCAAGCTGCGTTGACGACGACATCACAACCTCACACTAAATCTGCCCACACTGTTGGGAGACGATCATCCGGACCTTATTTCTCTTCTCTTCGACTTCCTTCGCAAAACACGTCTAGGTAACAATATCTAATAGGTTTTTTTCCTAGCGCATTTTGGCTTACGCGCATGTTTTCCCCCTTTGAAATAGGCGCTGTTTTTTTTTCTAGTTAGGACTTTTCCCAGCTATAACACCCCACAACAAGGTCGCGTCAGGTAGGCCAGAGCCAAACAACATCGCGCTATGATGGCCTCCTGACTCCCAAAACCAACACTTACACCTTTCACAATGTACACAAACACCTTTCACAAAATACACTAACACCTTTCACAAGTGTATGAATTGTATGTATGTATGTGTGCCAATATATATTGTATGTATGACATGTTTGTTGTATTTAGTTTTGCATTTAAATATTAACGTAAGAAAGATTATTAACTTAGATTGAACGAACACGTAAAGTAACATAGGCCCTTCTCCCTTGCTTTTTAATCCGGGTTAACATAAACTGGCAAAGTAACTTCATTGCCTGGCGAATTGCCAGCAGGGCTGGAGATCTCTATCTGAGTCTGGGGGGGTCCAGTCTGGAGGGGGCCCAGTGCAGACGGGGCCCAGTAATACAATAGATAGGGCCCAGGGTAAGAGCGAACCTAGCGTTGTTGACCAGGGGTGTTAGCGAAAAAAATATGAACAGGAAAACAAGATTTTCACTGCTTTGATGATTAGGATGAGAAAAAAATGCGGTTTCATTTTGTTCTTTTTAGGTCGGCATAGAACCCTTTCGGATTGAGAGGGGCCATTGCGACCGGCATCTTAGACAGTAAT
>JARBER010149247.1:0-10818 GCA_030265075.1 Balanus glandula
CACCTCCCGGTCACCGCCCGGCCCACCGCCCGGCCCACCGCCCGGCCCACCGCCCGGCCACCGCCCGGCCCACCGCCCGGCCCGGACCAGGACCGCGAGCAACATGAGCCGGTGAGTGGTGTGGACAGAGCGTGAGAGAGGAACCGACTCAGACAGGGCTGAAAGAGGCGTGTTCAGGTGAGAGCTGAGAAGTTGTAAAGAGTTAACTGCTATCAGAGGTTTTGAGGCAAGCGATGATGCAGGGGATAAGTTTAGAAGATCGGAGAATGTCGGAGAAGTTGCGTACTGCAGGCAGCAGTCTTGCGTTTAGATATGATGTAAAGTGTGTTTACCCGTAGAAGGTGGGTTATCCGCAAGGGTATCGCCACCACATAGGATCTCTTCGGGCAGACTCCCCCTCCCCCGCTCCAAAGGATTTTAGGATAAGCTCTATGGGACTGATTCCCCCACCCCCACCCACTCCACATCTGCACACATACATTCCCACGACTGCCCACTTAAACTCAAATGTTATAGGCGACTCCAATAATACTTCGATTAAGTTCGTGTGTCGTTTGCAGTTCGAAGTATTTGATCGATTTTTGTTATATAAATTTAGTTCGAATGAGAGGATTTGTGAGTTCAGAACTCTTACTAAGCAGAACTTGATGCGTACGTCTTGACCTCTACTGTCTCATCGGGAAATTCAGGAAAAGCTACATAATTTAGTTCGAAAGTTTAACATGCGCCACATAGCCGGACAGCCCCACTCACTGACTTCAACTGGCCGCAGCCGCTGTCACCGACCGCACACCATCCCCGTCAGGAATAAATATCGAGCGCTGAAGCGTCTGGAACCCAGGAATGGGAACGGGAACGGAAACGGAAACGGAAACGGAAACGGAAACGGGAACGGAAACGGAAACGGAAACGGAAACGGAAACGAGAGCGAGAACGAGAACGAGAACGGGAACGGGAACGAGAACGGGAACGGGAACGGGAACGGGAACGGGAACGGGAACGGGAACTCGCCTCAGGCTTGACATCAAAGTAAATGATACAACACGCATCTTTCGCTGCTGGCATGTGATGGCCACACTGTGCATGTGACGTCAAAGTCATGTTGTCATAATCAATAATTCACCTCTTTCCATGGCCACGTTTCCATGAGACTAGGGAAACCGGATTTGCCCTCATGGTGACTTCATTAATTTTGTTCCCACTAGAGAGAACTCAAAATTGACCGTCAAATATGAACATAATATTTTACCCCGTTCATATCTGACGGTTAATTTTGAGTTCCCTTTTTGGGACACAATTAAAGAAGTCCCCACGAGGCCAAATCTGGATTCCCTAATATCATGGAAACGTGGCCTATGTGTGATGGGTACCTATAGAAGTCATTTTCAACCCAGCGATAGATATTTCGATTCAGTATTTCTTTCAGAAAAAAACAGCAACTTAATACTGTCGGCTCTTGCTCGCACAGTTCCTAACTAACTTCTCCGTGTGAGTATTATTCTCAAGTCAACATATCACAACATAAGGGTTCACAAGCCAGCATATAATACCATTTCTTGCGGTAAAAGCAGTTGCCCGCCGGTAGGCCTGGATGTCTAGTTGACAACGCCCACAGCGGACGTGAAATCCCGCTCCACGGCAACGGAACGTCACAGCGCAAACAGAAATATAATGAAATTCTGTCTCATGCTGTATTATTACCCGGAACACCTGCGACATGTCCTCGACTTTGTAGTTAATTTATACGAGCTCCATTGACTCAGGCTGCGGCGTTCGTCTTGTGAGTCATTTTGCAAACAGAAATAAATATTGAATACTGACTATGAAGTGTGGACTCAATAAGTGAATACGACTGGCAATTGACATCAGTGGTGAAATGAATATATCGTGAGGGGAATGCAGAACGTATAGTGCGTATAGTGCGTCGCTCATAGTGTACCTATACCGATCTCTTTGGATTGTATTTGCATTTTCTTTATCTGGAGTTTTGATAGCCTAGTTTACAATAAAATCCAATGGCTGGAGTTTTCGTATGTGTGACTGCATTTTGCTTTTCAGGATGGCAATGTTGTTTGCAATATTACTATCGGCTGTTAGCCAGGCGACAGCCGAGAGCCCAACCATAATTTCGCCGAGCACAGGTAAGCATAGTGAGATTTCGACATTAATAAACGGATGCGACTTCAAGTGAATATTGCAACAGCATAGGTGCATACGAATATATAAGTAGCACCCAGTATGACTTGAGGTCATCATTTATCTAGTTAAGGTTTAAAAGGGTTGAAATGAGCAATTGTATTTTCGGAGCTTGCGGGAGTACCTTATTATCTAAAAACAGTAGGGGACAGTGCATAGAAGTCTTTGGAAAAATATTTGTCTGCCTTTTTGTCCTGGCTATTATAATACTAAGTAATAGTCATAAGCACACTGTTAACTCAATAAAAATGTGAGTTATTACAAAATTTCACATGTTAAGCCTAACTGTTCACTGGTGGGTACAAGGACGCTGCAGAAGTTATGTTCAAGTGTGTGTGTGCGTGGGGGGGGGGGGGGCAGGATTTCAGCGATCAAATAGTACTCACCGAGTGGCCGAGTGAGGCGACTTAATGGTAAATGGAACGATGGAAATTGGTTTCAGCTATAGAAATAGCCACTGGCGTCCGCATACGGCTGATAAATGTGGGGCCAACATGACCAAAGGCAGCCACACGACCTGACGGAGGTACCGAGTGCAATGCGTCGGCTAAATTGACGAAAAAGTAGGCATATCCGATTGTTATGCTCGTATTTAACCCTTCTCAACATTTGCAATGTGTATATTATGTGAAACGCATCTAGATGTTAAACGCCGCGGCACAAATTGTTTTACGTTGTCTCTGATAAACCCCAAAAATATAGGCGGTGGATCTTGTAGAATGTAGAGTAGGTACTAAAAATAAGCTAAGAATGTGATTAACTTTATTCAGTATTTCAACTAGCCAAAAACGACGACAATACCATTAATAGACGATGCCTCACCAAATGCAATGCAATTTTTGAGGAAGACGTAAAATTGATGTTGCATAAGGACCGAATTTTTCACGTCGAATTTAATTATTAATTACTTAAATAATCGCATTTAACCTATCACAATTGTAAAATTATAACGAAAATCCGGCAGGGGGGAATAACATTCAACGCCAAGCGCAGCGCAGGATACAATAATTTGGTAACAGAGCAAATTGTCTGAAAGAAGCAAGAGACAAAACAACTTCTCCAGCATACATTGCCCTTTAGATCCGGTGAAGCCAGGGGAGATCGCTGTGAGAGATGCTTTGGAGATCGTTTTGACCTGACTCAAGCCATTATTATAAAAACAAAATAAGCTACGGTTCGATTTTTTAATGTGGAAACATTTGCTACTTCCTATTTATTAGCAAGCTCCTATCAACAAATCTAGTTGAAAACGACAGCATGCTATGTATGATTAAATTTCTTAGTTTTGTTTTCCAGACACAGATCAGTAGATCGCAGATCAAAGCCTATGAATTAAAAAAAAATAGAGACATGGCTAGAAAATTGTCTCAGGTCCTCATAATAAGCTCATTGATCCAGCAAGTTAGCACTGCTGCGCTGGAGCACCTACGAGTACGTCGTCTGATTTGGGGAGTTTTAGCGGATCATCCCTAGAGGCTAGATGAGCTCCCATGCAAGATTACACTTTAATATTTTGTAAGAGCAAAAGCACACCAACTTATCACATTTTTATATTTAACATCACTTTATGATTAGGCTGCGTGCGATAAGCACCCAGGATGACAGTTATTCTGTATGTTCGCAGCCTTCTGGGGCGGCGCAAGTTTGGAGGCTCGATGTGCCAATGTGGAGAAGGGAGCGAAGCTGATCATCAGAAGCTCCGACGCCTCACTGCAGGTAAGCGGTTCAGCAGCAGCCGGCGACAGTTCAGCAGCAGCCAGCGACAGTTCGGCGGTAGCCAGCGACAGCTCGGCAGCAGCCAGCGACAGTTCAGCAGCAGCCAGCGACAGTTCGGCGGTAGCCCGTGTCAACAGATCAGACATCGCTCTGCTGACAGATAAGCCCAGCATTCCAGGTAGGTAAGCCAGCAGCAGCAGGTAAGCTAACAGGTAAACCAGCAGCAGCCCGGAATCCCAACAGCCCAGCAGCAGCCCAGCAGCAGCCCAGCAGCAGGCCAGCCCAGCAGCAGGCCAGCCCAACCCAGCAGCCCAGCACAGCACAGAAGCAGCCCAGCACAGCACAGAAGCAGCCCAGCACAGCACAGCAGCAGCCCAGCGGCCCATAAGCAGCCCAACCCAGCAGTCACCCAGGAGCAGCCCAGCCCAGCGGCATTGCAACCCAGCAGCAGTACCCAACAATTACCTCAGTTTTGCACAACTTATATTTGCATTAGACGTGTATTTAAAACGTTCCGATGCTTATTTTCATATTTATTTAACAATTCGGTTAAGTTATTTGTTAAAAACATCGACACAGACTCGATATGAAACACGAACTGTAGGTACACAAATTGCATTGATTGATGGGTGCCAAAATATTTCGCATGTGAGTTTATCGTACAATCTGATTTAATTTCACCGCATTTGCATGGTAAAACGAATATGAATGAGACATTGTTCACTTTGCTGCATAACATAGCACTGACATTTCAAAGTAATATAAATATAAAGCAAGCATGTCATTGTAAGCACTACACAATTACAAAAACGCACTTTCTTGAAACATGCCTCCATTTGATTTAAATATTCCTGAAGACGGCGTGGATTAAGGACAGTGACTTTCGATCGACGTAAAGGTCGCCCTATAAAATATTACTTCGATCGACTCTTTCAGCGACCAGCACGCCGCGGTTCACCTGAGCGATGGCTGAGCTCCAGCAATTACCGAATGGTCTTTTGCTGACCGTTAGCATACTGGCAACTAGGCAAGTAATTCGAAAAAAATCGTTTCTTGCTGGCTTAAGTCGTATTTAGGATGTTAAGTCCTTCTGCGCCACACTTGACGGGAATTCAAGGGGTGAGTTGAAAAAGTAAGTTGTACTTCTTATACCAGAGGTACCACACTACCACGCAATTAGGACCACTCACGAAAGGTATTTCATACATTCGATTCATATCACTGATATTCTATATTTATTTTATCGGTCATCCCAACTAAAATGCAATCAATATGTTCCATGCTCGTATATACTTGTGATGCATCTTTAATGTTTATTCATTTGGATTATCAGCAACCATTTAAATGTATTTCTTTCAATTGTGACACTATCAGACTCTAGATGTTTTTTCCGGAGGTTAGAACTAGAGCCCTTCATGTTTTCAGCTCCCATTCCATTCCATCCCATTCAGCCAGATCCAAATCCGTTCCGTTCCATATCCATTTTTAATTGGGCTCCCATTTTCATCCCATTTCCACAAAATTCAGCATATTTAACTGTCTTTAGAGCCGAAAAATGATATGGTCAGTCTCATTCCAATCCAAATCCGTTCCATTTCTATTAATTCCCCAAAGTTTCTCCCATTTCCATCCCATTTCCATTACATGGGAATTCCCATGGGAATTTCCATTCCATGAAGGGTTAGAACTCGGTTTCGAAACCGAAAAATAGCCGAGTCCTGCCGACACTTTGCCCTGTATGTATGTACATACCTACTACATACACCGCACAGGTTCATGTTCGATGGCTAACTGTGGTGCCAATGTATGTATCATACCCCTACAGTTCGATTGTATTGTATATCAGCAGTTATTTACTTTCATTGCTGGAAGAGCTGGCGTATCGTTTAGCTATTATTCTAACGTCATTTATTTAACTGCGCTGTCCGATGCTATTTACCTAGATTTGGATATATTACCTACCTGTACGCTATTAACGTTGAATGTCACGATCATGGTTGTGACAACAGGGACACGCATTAACGTGTTGTGTAGAACATTTCTAGCTCGTGTTGTAAGAGATCGTGCGTCCTAAGCTGCCCCTACATGATGGACGGAACTGTATGATGTATGATGGACGGAACATGTATATTACATACGTCATATCACCAGTTCTTCACTTCCTGTACCAAATGCCAAAGCAATGCTCTGAATGTTTTACTGGAGCGATTTTACCACTTTCATTGTCAATTAGGTACAGATGAGTCCTTTCACTCAAGAGCTAATTCACTCTGAAAAAGCTGTGTCAAATATGCAGAAGCTCCTGATAAAAAATATAGACAAGACTTACATGTGACCTCTTGCTGTCATATAATAACCTACGTATGACCTTCGGTAACCTCTGTATAACCTTTGTATAACCTAAATCGTCCATATGCCACCTCTGTATGACTTCCAAGTTCCATGTGAAGTGAACAATGTGCGACCTCTGTGTGACCTCTGTGTGATTTATGTGTGACCTCTGTATGACCTCCATGTGACCTTCATGTGACATGCGCGAGACCTCTACGTGACCTCCAGGTCACCCTAATGTAACCTCTGTGACCCCTATTTGACCTATGTGATCTTTATGTGACCTCTCTCTGCGATCTGTGCAGAGTGCGTGCGACCTGCGGACGGAGATCACCCCGATGGCAGAAGGAAGCCTGACTCTGAGTCTCGCCGTGCTGCCTCTCACCGCCATGCTGGGGCCGAGCGGCCTCCAAGCCAGCTACATGGGACTCCCGAAACTCATCAGCCTTGTCAACAAAACAGGTGTGAGACAGAGAGACCTGCATTTTGATCGTTATGCTTGATTGCTAAGATGTGTGCATTTAATTGGCAAGGAAGTGATTTTCTTGAAATATGAAATGTGCATGTTACCTAAATGTTCCATACAGGGAACCCCGTCGCTCAAAATTGTGTAGCGACGGTCGACGCCCATAGTTATATCCTTTCTGGAACTCAGCTCAGTTTTATATGCATATACATAACCACGGTGATAGGGTAGTCCAGCTTATATGTTTTTGCTCGTCGCTGTAGCTAAGAAGCCGTGATACCTTATAATTACGAGCAAGTTAACACTTAACAGTAACATTCAACATTTCCCGTTGACCCATAACAAATTTACTGAAACCGTAAACCAGTAATAAAAGCTCACACTTCTACCCATGCGGGCTGCAGTTCAGATCGATGACGTGACACTCACCAGCGGTCTACTCCTCGGCCCCTCCCCATCCTCGGACGTCTGCCATAATACCCCCCCCCCCCTCTCCAGGCTAATTCTCCTCCGATAGCTGCTTCGAGCGTCGGTCCTCGAACGTCTCAACACCCCCTCCCCTGCTGAGGACCCCCTGTATAGTCCAGCCCCACCCTCCTCGAACAACCCACTCCCAGTGGAGCGATCGGCGGCTGGCACTCGAGGGGACCGTTTGGCCTGGAGTGCTCCATCATCAAGAACACAGACACACACCTTCGTGCCGCCGCGCGTTAACAGCTGCTGACGTCAGCAGTCTTCTGTCCGCTACTGCCACGCCGCATTCAGGTGCCGACCAGCGCTCACGTCCCGTGCAACAGTGGTCCGATGGTCAATACCGTGTCCGCCGCGCGGGGCCGCAGAGCGCGGCGGCCCTATTGTCTGCAGCGGGCTGATGTTTGCGGCGTAGGCAGGGTCGCGACTCGCGATGATCGATTCTTAGCCACCCGGGGCTCATTAAGCTTGCATGTCAGCACGCTTTACCTGCTTATTGAGTATTTTACAGGGTGCCTCGAAATTCGTGGCCCTCTGAGGACATCTGAGGCCGTTCGTAAAACATTGCAGTGTGACGGAGGTACGCCGTTATTAAAAACGCTTCTTATCGCAGCAAGACATTAATTACGGACACAATGCTGCTATCGGCAGCATCAGGCTTCAACAGTTCCCCAGAGACAGGTCACTGTCCAGTACCCACTCACAAAGACAAGAAGCACTAATTATGAAACACTAAGTTTATCATAACGGATAGTATGAACCTATATAGGAGCGCTATCACACCACAGAAGTGCGTACTTTGTACCATCATATGCCATGTGTGAAAGTATGCCAGTATTTAGGGTTGTAATTCTACGCATATCACAAAGCATCTCTTTATTCTATACGCCTGCATCTACCGTCATTATCACAAATGCAGTACAGAAACGTGAGTTACGCAAGGCGCTCGGTGCAGTTATTCATAACTATAGCGTGCAGAGCACCCATACGCACAAAGCAGCCTTCCGGCACTACATGCCCGCCCCAGTCAGTGCCGTGATTGGCTATTCATGGCAGCACAGCTCTGTTTATTTACCTAAGTATAGCTACATGGTAACAGGGCCCCAGTCTACGGCCATTGCAGCGACATATGTCCTTCACACTGTCCTGGTAGTGTAGATGCCACAGCCGATTTCACATGCTACCCAACATACCTAGGGGTTATGACTTCTATGCTGCGCCATAAAGAGGGCTCTGACGAAAGTGACATCATTGTGTTTTCAATATCTGCTCGCCTGCCAGCCTTTGTCGGTGCCAACATCGCTATGTTTGTGTTAAGTGGTAGATTCAGAGCACTTCCACATCTGCTATTTGTTAAAGCGTATTGTGATGCAAACTTAAGTTTCTGACTTTCTATGTAGAAAGACAACGTCGCCATCTGGGCGTAAGAGGAACAGCTCACCTATCTGCGTATATGTATGTCCCTAAATGGTGGTCCTATGTCCCTAAATGTCCCTAGATGGCATCTGAATGCCCTAAATGATCCTGTTCATGACCAGAACAACTTGTTACCCCATACCAATCACGCATACCGCAGTTGCTGGATTCGAGCTAAGCGGTACAGCATAACTTCAGGCGCTTACTATCACTGTCCCTAGATGGCACTAGTAACAAGCGCCTGACGATATGCTGTACCGCATAACCAAAATCCAGCAACTGCCGTCTGCGTAATTGGGATGGGGAAACGAGTTTTTCTGGTAATCAAAAGTTGTCAACCTACACCCTTTAGGCTGATACTCGCTTTCGTACGCGGTGCTTGCCGTCTTAGGAAGGAGCGTATCCGAAATAGCCGGTGCCTGTAACCGATCATTTGTATTCACATGAGGTGCTAAGCCCGAGTCACCCGTACCGGATACGTGATTCTTGTTCAATATTCATCTAGAATAGCTTGAACCCCACGCTTGGCTCTTCACAGAGGAGTTCAGCAAGAGCAGCCTGTTCACGATCCGCTCGGTGACGCTGGACAAAATTCTGCTGAGCGGCCTGAGGAGCGTGCTGAACGGCTCGTGCGGCACCGTCTACCTGCAGGCGGCCCTGCTGAACGGCTCCCAGACGGTCGCCCGCACCGTCATCCCGGCCAAGATGGAGTGTCCCGACGAGTCAGGTGAGCGGTCGAGCTCACGCGGAGAGGATGTAAGGCTCACTTATGAATTAATGTGCTTCATAAGTTAATATATGAATCGTGTTGTCGGTTTATATGAACATTGTACATACATGTATTCATAATGCGACTTTACCTGTCAGTTGGGGCGATCGTGTTGGTGATCTGTTTAATAAATACAAAATATAAATAGAGGGGCTTGTCATGGGGATATGCAGTCATCTTTTAGCAGTAAGGGTGTAGTATATGTTAGAGTCCTTATTTGTCTCATACCTTTTTAAGTGTCTACCGCCTTAATTGATTGGGGCATGATTGCTCTTTCGTAAGCCGTACATAGAGACATGTAGACAGCTTATCATGCTTTCCTAGACACGTAATAAATATAAAAAAATAGTAATTGATTACCTTTCTATTCCAACGCCACTTTGTGTAATAAAAGTATAAGGTCGTTTACTTAGCTGTATTATGGATGTTCTGATCTGTCTTACTTAATGTATGGATGTCATGTTGTGATTGTCAAGCCATAGTGCCTCTTACTGATCATTCTGCTTTTACTTTCATGTGTTCACAAACAACGTTGCACCGCATAACTTCACCTAAAAGGATGATAATATGTTACCGATAGAATAAATAAATGAAATCAAATGCAATGAAAATCATGAGCCTCAGTTCAAGAACTTCTCGGCTTTGCACACAAATGTTATTAATAAAAACAATAGTCAGTTCTAGAGCGAAAACGAGCAGGTTCAGCAGACCTGCCAACACAATACAGCTGTACTGAGTATACGGCCATAGAAAAGCTAAAAACACTACAGCCATAACAAATACTTGTATGCCTTGAGCAGCCCGCGAATATCTGTTTCTCATACATCTCTCCATTCGGTTCCCAGAACGATTATCACTCTACTGACTTAAAAGTCTGCGTTAAATATATTGTCCGACTCTAGGAGACGAGTATCAGCTCGTATTGTGCTGTTGATGGTGAGCAACTCTAATTTTGACTTGGTTGATTTGTCCCATTGCCAGCCATAGTTTCTTCCCTCGTGAACACCAGTCATTGCACACTTGTAAAGAGCATGGTGTTACCGAACAGACGAAATGTGTCGAGACGCCGTGCAGACTAGTTTGACCCCACTGATGGCGTTCTCTGGTTCTTCACAGCCGTGGACCTGGTGCCCATTGTGACCGCAAACCCCTCGAGGATGCTAGACTTCGATCAATCTATTCTGATCAACCAAGAGTCGTTCAGCATTCGTAAGTCTCATAACTTCGCTAGACTATGAAATAGCCTGCGCCGCTCTACAGTTCACTGAGGTGTTTGTCTTAACGTGACGTGCTACTTTATTAACCGGCGTATTCTTATGTGTTTTATGTCATATCATAATATATCCTAATGCGTGTGCGTGTGCGTGTGCGTGTGCGTGTGCGTGTGTGCGTGTGCGTGTGCGTGTGCGTGTGCGTGTGCGTGTGCGTGTGCGTGTGCGTGTGCGTGTGCGTG
>JARBER010149358.1:0-10818 GCA_030265075.1 Balanus glandula
ATTTTAAGAATTCAACTCAAGGTCATTTAAGTTCAAAGGTCAACAACCTTAGTTTTTGCATATGAAAAATAAAGTTGAACTAATTGCCTGTTGTATACAATTTGTTTTGTGACTTTTGGACAATTACTTGTAAAGTTATAGGCTCTGAAACATTGCAATGTAATGAGTTCAGGTCAAAGTTCAATGACCTCTAGCTCAGTGACCTGAGGTCAAAGTTCAAAACAACAGCACCTGGAATAGTTTTGTCCATAGACTAACGTGCATGCAAAGTTTAAAGCAAATCGAAGAGGGTGCTGTATTTGGGTGATCGATTTGACGTGGAATGCCTCTATACTTACATATATAGCATGGGTCTTTCTGCAAAAATAACCCCAGCCGTGCTCACCACGTCGAGTTCAGATTCCACTCGGTCTTGAGTTTGCCAAATCGATGTTTCGCGTCCCATCTGATTCTGCGGGCGCCATGTGGCGGCCGGGGCCACCGCCTTGCACCTATCAAAAGGCCGGTACAGGCAGCTGTCGATCGGGGCGCTCAGAGAAAGAGAGAGAGGCCACTCCACTCTGTATCTCCCGTATTGAACGGCTCAGTCCTGTGCGGACGGAGGACGGAGGACTGCAGACCGAGGACTGCCGACTGAGGACGGATGAATGAGGACAGAGGACGGATGACGGATGACGGAGGACGGAGGACAGAGGACAGAGGACAGCGGACAGAGGACGGAGGACGGAGGACGGAGGACGGAGGACGGAGGACCAAAGACTGCATACTGGAGCGTCCGCTGTTACCGAACGTTCGTGCTCTTTGGAGCCCACCATTCTAGACTCTCAGGCCACACCAAGGTTTTATTTACAATGCATGGTAATACAATTCATTAACCTCTGTGTTTCTCGCTGCTTTGTCCAGCGTCTTGCTGTCCGTGTGTTTCACAGGTTTGTGCCTGTAACTCGCACACGAGCTTCCGCCGTGCTGGTTCGCCGTGTGCTGGAATGTTCCATTACACGTGAGGCATTTGTCAGGCGCGAGCTGTGGCAGGGCGTCATTCCCGCCGCACGCTCACACAACGGGCACGGCCACCACCGCCACCACCGCCACCGCCACCGCCACCGCCACTGCCACATGGTGTGCACACCCTCTCAGAAACGGGAGGTGTGTGAGGCCCACACGCTCTCGGAAACGTAAGGTGTGAGGTGTGCGAAGTTCACATCCACTAAAAAACGTGAGGTGTGCGAGGCTTACATTCACTCAGAAACGTGAGATGTGTGAGGTTCACATTCACTCAGAAGCGAGAGGTGTGTGAGGATCACATTCACTCCGAAGCGTGAGGTGCGTGAATTCGTAGCAGAGAAGAGGGAAGGGAAGCTGCGGCCTAGATCAGGGTCGGGTCCATAAAAACTATAATGTGTTTTGACATTGCTCTCATTGCTACATGTCTTTTCCGCCAGTGTGCTCTTGTTTATAGTTCGTACTAGGTAGATTGCCAGCTCGCAGATCGATATGTTGGTATAAATAGGTAGCTTAAGCGTGTCCGATTTAATCTGCAAAGTTTGGTTATCGAAACTGCTCCCATTAGATCACAATTTACATTAGGACAGCTCAAACATGGAATATTTTTGTACAATTTGAATCTCTCGCGCACTATCTGGAATCGCTACTTTGTGGGCTTCAATTTGATTTGGAATATTGCAGGCTCAGGATAACCATTCAGGCAATGAGCCTTAAAATAAAAATCCGAAGGGGAAGACATATATTGCCAACAACTGTTGTCGTTTTCAAACGATAAATTCTGTTTCTAACACCAAAACAGTCATCCTCGACTTTGGGCGTCGGAGATTTGTACCAATGACATTTAACACACACAATTGACGTCAGAAGCAGAGGTCGTGATGCGGCGAATTCACAGTTGCGCCACATTCACAGCCATTGGATGAGGGCGCCATCATTAATTTAGTGCTGTTGAGATCTTGGCACTATGGTTTGGAATAGGAAATAAATAACAAAAAATGGGTTTTCAATCCACTGCTTTTGGTGACGCAAGAGCATGAACAAACACGATCATTAATTTAATTCCTTAAAATCATTTTAGCCGCTTTTTAGCAATCTTTCCCAGGTGTCAATATCCCTTTAGGCGTAAGTAATTACTGCCCTCCTAGCAAGAATAGAACTGCATTAACAAGGATTCGTTGAGTGCCGTAAAACAGAACAACTCATAAATGGCTGAGCTACCCAATGCTGTGGACTAATTTTAGCTGCGCCTGCAACGATTTACAGAACATGCAAGTGGCGTGCGTAACGTGTGGTGCGATAAAAATTAATGCCATCAAAAGCGCCTGCAGTAACCTTTGACTTCACAACGAGTCGTAAATTGGATTCATCGTGCAGCAATACTACAAATGTCTCTGAAGAAAATTTGAAGACGGGATTAATACCGCAGGGCTAAATTTATGGATATTGAATATAGACCTGATGAATATTGCTATGCAACAACATATACATTTTGCTTTGTCTATGTTCCGTTTCGACAAGAAAATATTAAATTGAATGAGCTTTATATTTAGTTGCTAGTACGATGTCCAAATACAATCATTATTTTAAACTGGCAACTTTGTCTAAATCCCCTTACCTTTCTCCAACGTCCGAACGTATTGATTCGTTTGCTAAAGAGCTAGGTCAAGGCTAAGGACCCAATACATTCGAAGATCAATTGGTGAACTGCACTGCTTTTAAGTCATGTTTAGAAATAATAAACTAGGTAAATATGCCAAGTACCCGTGTTAAACGAAGTTCTAGCGCCGATGTTTCGCGCCAGGCTGCTGTGCTGATCCCCGTGCAGTATATATGGGGACAGACAGACGGTCTGACATCGCTGACGAATGGCCGCCGATGCCCTCGTGCTCGCACACAACTCATCGCACGACTGACACACAACTCATCTCACAGAGCTGTCAGACAACTCATCTCACTCACATCTGACTCAACTCATCTCATCTCACATCTGACACACAACTCATCTCATCTCACAATTGACACACAGCTCATCTCACTCACATCTGACTCAACTCATCTCATCTCACAACTGACACACAGCTCATCTCACTCACATCTGACTCAACTCATCTCATCTCACAACTGTCACACAGCTTATCTCACGAGCACCGACTGAGCAGCCTCCCCTTACACGGTCAGCATTTCACCGATTCGTGTCCGTAGCCTACAGTCTAGAGTGAAAAAACAACGCGCAGTTGAAATGCACAATGTACAATGGACATGACTTCGACTGTATATCGGGCTCAGTACATAATCTGGAGTCTACACTCGGTGTTCTTTACTTACAAAGGCCTCATAGCTCTTGACAAACAGTACATAGCAGCAGTCTTTAATTTACGGATATCAGAATACAGAACAGCCTATTTACTAGTATGTAGTTAGCTAGCATAGCACATAGCATATGGCCGACACATAGCATACACTATATACATACCTCATAATTACAAACGCTCCGTACACTACAGTCCACATTGCATACATGCACTCATGTTATGTAATGAATGTAGTGGATAATACGTATTGTTTTCAGTTGTCACCAGTGTGCGTACGATGTACGTATTACATATATGGTACACGGCTGGTTGTTTTTGCCCGGTCACTGTCGGGGCAGCTCTGATTAATTACTTGCGGCGCCGCCATGGGAGCCAAGAAGGGAAAACATCAGGACATCGGTCAGCAGCGGAGGGCCAGGCTTCTGCGCATTGTTGCTTGTGTATAATGCCAGGGAAGAAATAGTACTTTTCATCCTGGTCTCATTGTCTATTGATGACAATGTAGCATGAACAATTTCTCGTAAAATTATGAATTACCAAACATTACAAACAAGTAAAAAAAAATATTTTCACTGCTGCACGAACAAAAACTTTATTCGTTGGATCTATCTCTAATAAAAAAATGCACTCTTGCGGAACTGGATCGGAAATCCTATACCAGACGTCACCGCCATTGGATACGAGTTCTATCTCTGCTGAGCGCGAGCGAACTCGCGGAACTATACCTTCCAAGTTCACATTCATCCTTTGAAGCCGGAATCCAATATGCTCAATTTGCAACGCCTGGCAGTGTTCCGGACCAGTCGGCACCGACAAGCGGGCCACCGTCACCGCCACAGCTCGGCTGCCACTTGATCCACTTCCCCGTCGCCGTCGCCCGCTGCCGCTGCCCCTGTCGCAGCCGCTGCCGCCGCTGCCGCCGCTGCCGCCGCTGCCGCTGTCGGTCCCGCCGCCTGCCAGGGTGATCGGCGGGCTGTAGGGTCGGCCCGGCCGCGGCGGCAGGGCAGCGGCTCGTTGGACAGCACGGGCCGCCGTCCATGGATGCCCCCGGGCGATGTGTGACCCCGGCGACGGCCGACACCCCTGGCGGTCGCGGGCGCGGCAGTGTGCGACGGGAGCCTGCAGCGGCAGCGGTGGCGGCGGTGGCGGTGGCGGCGGCTGAGGTGGTGGCGGCGGCGGCAGCGGCGGCGCTGGTGGCGGTGGTGGCGTCGGCTGGTGAGGTGTGAGATGTGAGATGTGATGTGTGATGCAACACCGGGTGTCGAGTGAGCGCGGTGCAGAAGAGCCACGTGGGGGACGGACGGAGGAAGGAAGGAGTGGAGCAGGCAGTGAAGGAAGAAGGCAGAACTAGGCGGACAGAGCACAGGTGAGACGGCTGGTTGACATAATCCACGTGTCAGAAGACTTCTCAGTTGCTGGTGTTAGAAGCTTTTGAGATTATAAGTCCGGACTTCGGAGTTTACCCAAATACTATTTTCTAAAGGCCATTCACGAGCGGGGCATAAACCTGATAAATTCACCGTCGAAGAATGCAATCAACATTTGCTTTTGACGCGACATGCCCTAGAATTAGAAATAAACATGAACACAACATAATAATTGTTTGTTTTACTTGCTTCTTCTTGCTGATGACTTTAATTGAGCTGTTATGCATGGTTTGTTTTTTGCTGCTTTCAGAAAAATGTATGTGCCTAGAAGCCCAATAAATAATCAAAGGAATAGTATGAAGACGGAAATAAAACAATAATTAATGCTCATTATCTTTGTTTCTTGGTTAAAACTTGGCATTTGTATTCAAGATGCCACACTCACATTTACACCGATAATTCATAACTGATGTGAACCCGTATTGTGTACTTTAACGTAGTAGACACGATGTTCATACCCGTAATATATCGACGCATTTTTTTAAAACCCCATATCCCGATTTGTATCAAATTTGAGTATTTGGCATAGACATCAATGTCTTCTGAGGGCGCTCAATTTGTTTGTATTGTTGATGGTACACAATTGTTGAAGGTACCGTACCCTGTCAAACAAATGTGAACGAAATCCGACGATAATAATTCTTTTTAAACGTTTATCGCGTTTCCTGACGATTGACAAATGATCACATATGGGGTTTGAAAAAAGGCGTCGATATATGGTAATTGTATATATATTTTAGACGTTCGGGTTAGAAGTTCGACGTACTTCGTTCGTACATAAACGGAACATAAGTGCAATAGAAACTTGTGCTCGTTTTGCTTGCAACTCCTACTAAACTCATCTCTTTTTGCCTTATTGTAGCTATGTTCGTCGTTCCTGTGCTACTTTTTGCCTGACGCCTGTCCCTTCTGTCTTAAGCGCCACATCATATAATATAGGCTGGTGTTATTTATGATTGCTGGAGATGATCAAGTTCTACAGACCTGTCTCTGGCCAAACAATATATTTAATATGTTATGATACGATTGAAAAAGACATTTTACAAGGTAGGAAAATACTAATTGCGATATTTGAAAAGAAAGGATAGGTTAGGAACGATATTGGGGTTGATTCTATCCTCTCGGTTTGATTGTTTTGCTCAAATATGACACCATCAGGCACTCATTACTAGCCATATTTCCTGCTGGCATCCAGAATTACGTTAAATTGCGCAAGAGCAGATTCTACCCTCATACAATCTCGAGAAATCGGGGTCGGGGGCAAACAATATGGGTCGGGGGCCAAAAATACGGACATTTTGGTTTGTTTTTTAAAGACCATTGTAGCTATGAGTAATGTGTATCAATCGATTATTTTTATACATTTATTCCGAACCTTCTGAATGGAAGGATTTGCGAGATCAGAACCGCGCTAAACAAATCTTGCTGCGCAGGTCCTGACCTCTACCATATTATCGGGAACTTCCGGGTAGTCGGCAGAATTTTAGTCGGCAGCACCAGTTTTAAGTTCAACAAGCCCTTCATAGCCGGACACGGCCCACGCCACTCACTGACTTTAACTTTCCGCGGCCACTGTCACCGACAGCATGCCATCCCTGTCAGGAGAAAATATCGAGCGCCGAAGAGTCTCGAACCCGGGGTCCCACCACCGGGAGTTCAGCACTCTATCAGTCCAGCTACTGGGTCAGGCGGATTTAAGCTCGCTATACAGATACATACATATTGGTTTGAGCCACAATCAAGCTTTTTAGATTTGTATGCAATGAGCGTTTTGAGCTTGATATGCATTGGACTTCATCATATCAAAGACAATCACCTAAATGAAAAATCAGAGGGATATCCATAATCCAAGGAATACAAGATTAACAGATTTTGTAATGCAAAATGTGTCCTATTTTTCGACTGGCTGGAACAAAATTAACTTAATATTTGACATTGCTTGTTGTAATTTAGTTATCGTAATAGGTATATTTCGAATAAGCAGGTCCAGGTAAACAACGCGCATAGTCCAGGTAAACTTCATGCGCATAATGCTTTTATCAACTTGCCAATTTGACGGCTAAACTTATTTGAGGGACGATAACGCCTCTCATTTTTTGTACTTGGGTGCGCCCTTGCCCCCAAATATGTACGATCCCAGTATGTATAATGTACGATGCAGTGCAAATATTTCTGACACATTTATTGTACTGCAAACCACGAAAGAAGTAGCTATGATACATATAACCGTTTGTGAAATTTAGACACAAGACGTGGCGTTAAGTTTTTTGGAAACTTTATAGTTTGAGGACGATAAACCCAAAGGTTAAGAAGCGGCAAGCGAAAAACCTCCGGGAAGGATAAATCTGCCCCTCCCCCTCCTCGACAGGGAACAGGGTTAACGTGAAATGGATGTTGGCCTCGAACCCATTCTGGTTGAACACCCTGTGCAAATCGTGGTTCCGAAATATGCTGAGCGGCTCATTCGAAGTTTATCACCAGAGTTAAAGTTCAGCTAGCGTATATTTTAGTTCCTTGACCAATAAGATGTCTCCATGACTTTTCCTTCCAGTAACTTAGCGTCGAAGTTGGTGTGGGTTCCCGTATCACGGAATTGAATGATCTCATTTTCAAATAGGTAATGTGATTCGTTTCTCCGCTTGCTGCTTTAGAACAAGTTAAAGTTTACCGCAATTGACGATCTGTTGTAGTGCTAGCGAAGAGGTATTCATGCTTCATGCGTTTCTATCGGTCTTAACTTCACGAGAATTGTGTTGGATCGACATACACAACTAAGTCCCAGAGATGTCCCCAGACTTACTACCTACATTATTCCCTCAAGTCATTCCATGTTGTTTTGCTATGCTACAGAAGAGTGTTGTGTTTGCTATGGCGCGGCAGGAAAGGCGTGTGGCTTCGCCGAACCGCTCACAGCAGTATCACATCGCCCGCTCGTGCCTCCTGACCATCAAATCGCTGCCTTTGGAAGGGGCGGTCCAAGGCGGCGAGAACGCTCAGCGGGGTCGTTAGACGCTGTAATCAACACTCATGATGTTTCCTTCAAAACATTATCATTTTCTGTCATCACTTTGTATCGCATGAGATTTCTACAAGACTGCAAACATTCTCATGCTTTCAGTCCAGTCAAACTGCCTCGACCCGCCTCTGAACAGACAGCGATCGAGGTGAAGCATTTGGCTGGTCAATTTGGCTAATTCGGTGGAGCTGCATAACACGCGCCGTCGGAACACCCTATCGATAATCGATCACGGCTCCACCGATTTAACAATGATTGCCAGCATGTTCGATGCCGTTATGATACCATTCGGCGTGGTATATGAGCTTGAGCAATGAGACATGCAGAAACGCCTGTATGAATCTGTAACTTGAATGACGTAATAATGTTGCTTCGGTACAACGCCGTCTCCCTTATTTTATGAAACTACCAGCAGTATATCAATATGTCCGACGATATGAACTGAATGTAACGTCGAACTGTCGACATAGCCTGTTTTCCTGGTTTGTTAATTGAATCTATTAAATACTGAACAGAGAACAAGGATTGTTATTCACCGTCACTGGTACTTACACACCAAGTGGTAACTGGTATTACGTACAACTACATGAAAAACAGCGTACATTTCAATTTAAGTTATATAACGGTAGACGTTGCAGCGCTCAAAATCACACCACCACCACCACCACCACCACCACGGCACCACCACCACAATCACCACGGCACCACCACCGTAACCACGAACGCCAATAATACGGTGTGGCAGGCATCAGTACTCAGTAGAAGACCTGCATACGCAGGGATAAGCTTCCTTTCGCCGTCTTGGGCGAAATCGATAGTGTGAGCTTCTTCTGTCCCCAAGTCAGCTCGAGTTAGGTCAACTCAGCCCAAGTCAGCCCAAGTCAGCCCAAGTCAGCCCAAGTCACCCCAAGTCACCCCAAGTCACCCCAAGTCACCCCAAGTCACCCCACGTCACCCCAAGTCACCCCAAGTCAGCCAAAGTCAGCCCAAGTCAGCCTCGTTCAGTTGTCAGTCACCGAGGGTGGCTGGTTCTATCTTGTCCATGGGGCTCACCTGGGTATTTTTCACAATACTGCTGTAGATGCGTCTATTTAATTTTTACTGGCCACCATTATCACGGTGCTGGACCCTGGTCACGGTGCTGGACCCTGGCTGCTGCCTCATGAAGTATTAACACCTAATACGGACTTGACTCGGGAAACGCGCCCAACCATGCATGGCTCGCCGAAACAGAGCATTGCCTGTCATCACTTCACATCGTAAGACCACCAAGTGCCACTATATTTCCGCTCCCTCCATTTTTAATTATCCGTGAATAAGAAAGCGCTTCCGGCGATTGGTCTACATACGATTGTAAATGTGGAAGGCATGGAATAAAGCTATATCACTTCTTTGGGGCTATTTCGCTCCCCGGGCCGGAGGTGACGAAAAATGAGCTTTGGCGGCGGCAGCGACGCAGGATTTCGGGTGTTAACAAGGCAATTTTGGCCGCCGTCAGCCGTCATTAGCCGGGGCAATGGAGGGGAAAACAAAACAGCGGCGCCGCCCGTCAGCCCAGGCATTCCAGAGGTACGGCCAATTACGCCTCCGTTTTGCATTATCTGCCTCTCATACCAGCAATTTATTGTCAATGACACCTCAGCAGATTGCGCTATGCATAATTCAAAATGCACTATGCGGATTACTGTCATATATGACCGTGTCCAATGGTTCATCAATTAACTATAAGTGTACCAAGTCCGACGTGAAAAACTCTTTGATGAGTAGTCATATATTTTGTGTGTTTACATTTCATTTATTCCTCTCGCGTCTTCTTCATGTTTAATTCATGCTACCAATAACCTACGATACTGATCATTTGATGGGGGAACATTTTTGCTTTTAGCTGCTTGTCAGGAACATTTTCAAACCAATCATTATACATGCCATCTATAATACCATCCATCTAAATATTATGAAATCTGCATTATGTATAACGTTACATCGTTTAGAAACTCCAGTGAATCTCCAGTGGCCAAAGGATATATTTATATTTATTATGTTGGCGAGGATGGATGACATTAATATAATTATAATCGGGTGATGGAAAATGATCTTAATCATGTCAATGATATATATTGTTTCAAAAGACATGAAGATAAAATTACAACAGGCTTTTGGCATTACGCCATTATCAAGTTTGACGATGGCGTAAGTTTTGAAAACTTGAAGATTTAAACTTTAAATTAATTTCTAAGACTTCAAGTTTTGAAAACTTGATAATGGCGCAATGCCGAAAGCTTGTTGTATTTTTATGTTAACTTCTTTTTTGAACAACACATATTACTGACATGGCTGAGACCATTTTTCATCACCTGATACTCGTATTTACCTTCATCATAATTAACCAATATCCGATATGACCATAGAATGCTATTCTTTTGCGGCATGTCGCTGCCCAGTGGTCACCTTCCACCTCATCTCTGAGGCGACACACCCTCAGACTCGTGTCCGTGTCTGACCCGCCTGTGACCGGGTCTCTGGGCCAGACGGCCACGCCCTGCCTACACCCCGGCCAGCGGCTGCATATTTAATGCTGCGAGGCGGTGGCGTGTCGGGGACCTCCGCCTTACGTGGTGACAGACAGCGGCGGGACCCGAACGCACTCACTGCCTTCCGCGGCGACAGACAGCGGCGGGACCCGAACGCACTCACCAGCGGCGGGACCCGAACGCACTCACCGCCTTCCGCGGTGACAGACAGCGGCGGGACCCGAACGCACCCACTGCCTTCCGCGGCGACAGACAGTGGCGGGACCCGAACGCACTCACTGCCTTCTGCGGCGACAGACAGCGGCGGGACCCGAACGCACTCACTGCCTTCCGCAGCGACAGACAGCGGCGGGATCCGAACGCACTCACTGCCTTCCGCGGTGACAGGCAGCGGCGGGACCCGAACGCACTCACTGCCTTCCGCAGCGACAGACAGCGGCGGGACCCGAACGCACCCACTGCTTTCCGCGGCGACAGGCAGCGGCGGGACCCGAACGCACTCACTGCCTTCCGCGGAGACAGGCAGC
>JARBER010149469.1:0-10816 GCA_030265075.1 Balanus glandula
CCAGTGACAACTGAACCAGTGACAACTGAACCAGTGACAACTGAACCAGTGACAACTGAACCAGTGACAACTGAACCTGTGCCAACAAACCAGTGACAACTGGATCAGTTCAGCTGTGACTGTGACTGGTTCATATGTTATCTGTTGTTGGTTCAGTAACGCTAGCTCAGTTCAGCATGAGCTGACATGACAATGACACTGGTTTAATTCAAGATCACACTAGTTCTGTTCATCATGAGTTGGTACTGGTTCAGTTCAAGTGGGCACTGGTTCAGTTCAGTTGTCTCTGGTCAGTTGTTCCTGGTTCAGTTTTCCATTTCATGGTTCAGTTGGCACTTGGCACTAGACACTAGTACCTGGTTCAGTGGTTACTGACACTAGTCCAGGTGTCAGTGTGCCTTGTTAACTACTGTGATAACATGAAGGCTGGCCATACAATTTTCACAGCATGTTGTAATTGCCATATTTTCACAAATATATCACCAATGCTTTAACTTGGAATAATTATCATTTTACTGATGTTCTAGGATGCCAGCACACTCTTCTAGCATGTAAAGTCTGAGCATTGACATCTGCCAATGAGACATTTGTGCTAATGTGCTCCCACTTGGTGTATTTTGATGAAAACATAGATATTATAGTACAAAAACTTGTGTCTAACCCCATAGTATCGACTATCAAGGTATGGTATTAGAAGCTGAGTCACTCAGTAGCACAAGCTTCTCTCAGACTTGCCTTTGTGTGGTTTGATATGACAATAAAATCTCATTTTTACCCCACAGTCTGTCATCATGAATGATGATGCTTGGCTCGAGGCCAGAGCCCTGCTCACCAATGAATTATCAAAGGCAAATGATCCCTTTTACATGGCTGACATCACAAGGAGCATTATTGCCACTTCAGGAATCAGCATGGCATCACAGGAAAGGTATGATATGGGACAGGGCTGCGGAGTCGGAGTCGAGTCGGTCGGAGTCTGTGATTTTGGTCGGAGTCGGAGTCGGTAAAGTTTTGCCAACTTTGACTTCGGTTGAGAGTTTTGGAGAGCACATGGACATACATGTTTTAGGTGTATTCTAGCGAACCATCGATGGCGATGACTAAAGAAATCAAACCCCTTTGACTAAGCCTGGTCTGCTTCTCTCGTTATTTACAAATTTTAAATCATGGGGTAGGTACCACGGAGGTCGAAACGGAACCTGAGGTCTGTCATTGGGTGAAGATCCCAACTGCCTTCGCTAGAATTTAACCCGCCATTGACTGGGATATCAGCGAAAGTCATGATTGACCATGGGAATGGTAAATATTACATCATGGTTATATTCCGATCCAATGATCGCAGCGAGGCGTGAAAGGCGGTATTTGAAAGCTCTAAACGAAAAACTTTTAGCACCTACTCCAAACATTCAACTGCGGTCACGTCAGGTCACGGTCGGCCCAACAGTCAAAACCTAAGTATTTGAGTGTATAGGGTGCGGACGATAAATTAGGACAGCTTTAACAAAATCACTCAAAGTGCCAAAGTTTTCAGGAATATTGGTTTATGGACCTGATTTTTTGGGACATGTTTAATGACTTATGCTCTATCAGGTTCAATCAACAAATCCACCTTTACTCTTTACAACAGTGTCCTAGAATTGCTATTAAGCCAGGTTGCCGAGTGAAAAATTCCTACTGGAATCAGCAAAAAGAGTGGAAAATTCGACCTTAAAAGAGCCTTTAAAAAATATTATACGTCTTGCTATCAAACAAAACTTGATCTTTTTCTTAATTTTCCACATACATAAAAAGGACATTGAGAACAAGAGAACATTTCACCTAAAGGAGTGGAAAATAATCCCAAAGTGAAAAGGAGTGGAAAATAACCTTTCAAAGTTAGAGTATAATATGTGTAATAAGAGTTGAATATTATCAATTTCAGGATGTCGCTTTACACCCAAAATTTCAATCCTAGGACGCTGCTTTACAACATGTTCGATTTGGCTGTGAAGCCGATTACATTCAATGGCCACCAGGGTCTTGAACACACTTGCCATCTCCTGCGGGATCCTGTTCTTGATAGACTGTTAATTGTTGTAGGGATGTTTTTTGACTTCCCTCTCATAAGCTCAATAAGTACAATAAGTCATCTCAATAAGTCATAAGTACAAAGTAATCGCAAAAGTTGCGGTTATGGGAGCTAGTGGGCCCAATGTTCTTCGGCCATAGGCTCTCCGTCAACCACGACTCCGTCTTGTTAGCGTTGTGTGCGGGTGCAACGTCCTGTTGAAACACGTAATGGCAGTGTCCTGCGATGCCCGCTATCGATGGGGTGACAATGAAGTACATCACTTACACGTGTGCTTCGGCAATCACCCTCAAACCATCCTCAAAGAAGAAATAGGACAAAACATCACCCTCCAAGGATAATCTCAAGAATCATCACGGTGCGGGCTCTTCGTGTTCCTTTTTATTCACAGAAACAGTTTTAGGGGCCTTCCCAGCAACTATTTTGCTAGAAAATGACTGTTAAACTAGATAGCAAATATTGTTTGGCAACTTGTTGAACTAAAGGCCGTAGTTGATCCCGGAGTCGGAGTCGACTCCGGAGGGTCGGAGTGGGAGTCAAAGATACCTAAAAACCGATCGACTCCTCATCCCTGGTATGGGAAACTGAATAAAATCACAGAGGTAGAAGTTGCTCTTTGCCTTGCTTATGTGTGTATGAATGAATATCGTACTGGAATCAGAATTACAGGCTGTTCGATTGAATTAATCCACTTGAAATGCAGTGCAACTTCACAATCATTGTTCTTGTTTCTACCTATATGTATCACAACAAATTGTCTAATTTCTTCCAGAAAGGAGGATGCAGCACATTCTTTGATTCTGACTGCAGGCTTCATCAAGTATGCATCCCTCGTAGACGATATCAATGGCATCAATAATTATGCAGATGCATCCCTTGCTCTCTGCAAGCCTGCCAAAAATGGTAAGTTGAACTTACTTGCTTTATATCCTAGGCATCTGGATACTATGTATTTATATGAAAATACTATTTGACGTTTACCGGAAAAGGTTCGTTTGTGATACACATTTTAATGAATAAGGTTCGTATCCGTAAAAGTTAGAATGCAAAAGATCATGACAAAAAAAAGTTATGAGCACGCAAGGGATTCGCATGCAAAAGTGCGTATCGGGAAAAGTTCGTAAGCGATAGTTCATACTTTCAATTCAAATGTTCGTACTTCGTACTAGAAAATGTTCGTAGATCTACGAGGTCTGCTGAGCGAGAGTCAAACTCTGAGTCGGCGTCTGTCAGAGTCTTCAGTTTTGTCTTGAGTAGGCCAAAACTGACGAGACCAATAGATGAGTACACTAAAATTATTTTTGCACTTTTTTATTTAAAAAATGTAAACTGCATGTCCCTACGCCGTCGACTAAATACTGGGTGGGCCAAAAAAACGCGCCGAGTTTCGAGGTTTATCAATTTGTGTTGGTGATATGTGGGAATTTGATACTTGGTACACTTATAAAACAATCGATTCTCCGTTCAACAAAACTAGTTTCATGTTAATCAGACATTTAGTTCAAATATTATTAGACATTCTCTAAACCTTTTAAAAAAATGGATTTTTGACGTGTTTTTATTTTCAAGCGTGAATGATCGGACTCGGACAGCCGCCAACAAACGCGACTTCCGATGTCCAATCCTGGCATGGATAATCTTCATCGACGTTTCCTTCCTCATATCCTTGATAACTTGATAGCATCGTGCAGCTCTGGAGATAAGGTGAACCTTTCCCGACTGCGTAGAGCTTTTCCGAGAGGACGTTCCTCGCGGAGTAATCCAAAGGATTAAAATCACGCAAACACGGGCATACTGCCACTTTTAACTCCTCTTCATTTGCTACTGTGCGAGACCGATCATTTCCCTTCTTTCATTCAAATGTTCCTGTCTCCTGGATACTGGATAGGCTGGCTAGTCGCAGATCGCTTCTCTCGAAGACTGGAAGCCCTTTCGTATTTGCGATTTTTGCGCCGCACCAACCCTTTTACTGTAAACAATTTGATGGTGCGCCTCTGTTTGGTTGTGACTCTGTTGCATGATAAACACGAGGCTGGTAGAAGTACAAATAACAATAAATGTATTTTTGCTTCGAGATAAAGTCCACGTTCTTCATTTCTTTGGTTTAAGGAACTCTTCATTTTAAATACCATCTTCTGAGACGAGTGCACGATCAATTTTGAAATTCGTCGCAAAAATGGTCAATTTGTAAGCGTTTGCAAAATACGTCATATTTGTCTAACCGTTTGTCGGATTGAAACAAAAATTACTTTGTTAAACGCAGAATCAATTATTTTATATGTGTACTAAATTTAATATTTCCACATATCATAGAAAACAAATGGTGAGCCTCGAAACTCGGCGCGTTTTTTTTTTGGCCCACCCGGTACAAGCCTTTTTACGCCTTAAACACCACGAGAAGCCGGCGTTTAGGTACGTAAATCAGTTGCACTTAATCAGAGTCGGATGATATTGACTTAGAGGCCCGGAGCTGCCAGCTGTCTCACTTATCTTACATATGTACATACAAGGCTATATAACATTTATACAGACTTTAACTGACACCCTAATCTCGCGGAACGCTGACGCCACTAACTCTTGGATGACGTCATTGACGTCTTGGATGACGCTGACGTCGTTAACTCCTGGATGACGTCATTGAACACTGACCTTCAGCTCCGACTTGAGGATGTCGAGCCGTTTCTTCGACTCGGGCTCAGTGGAGATGTAGGACTTGGCGTCCTCTGGTACGTTGTGAGAAGGGAAGTGTGTGAAACGGCGGCACAGCCACAGACACCGCTTTGCCGACTGCTGGTTCAAAAACACGGCCTGCTTTATCTCCTGCAACAGAGCAAACGGGGTAGGGAATGTTATGCTCTTTATACCTATACGCATTTGGTTACTTGTCTGACGTGACTTATGATTCATATTGATACTTGTCTATGGACATGTGTGTATGTACGTGTAGATGGGTCTGTAGGTCGGTTTTTACGTGTAGGTACCTCACTATTGTGAATCTGAAAACATATTTCTCTTTCCATTGCAAAATCATGACTGGATTCCTCATCAGATACCTACTCAAGAAGCTTAGAGTTTCTAGAACGACGTATTGTCAGATTTGCAACAGAACTCAAAGCACGAACCTGTTCCATGACCGAGGTGAGGTATTTTTCTTTCTGTTCCTGGTTGAACGCCTTGCGCATAGTGTTCATCATCTCCTTAACGATATGCCGCCATTCCTTTATGGCGTCTGCCCGTTTTTCTGCCGTCATTTCCTGACAAAAGCAGCAATACACTGTCGCAACGTCCAACAATCCACACAGAGCAAGCGAAACAACCTGGCTGCCAATGGTGGGCGTACGAGAGATTTGTTAATGTTTCACTTCATACAGCTTAGACTGACAGGTCAAATGCACATACACGATTATTCAAACCCCATTAGCGCGTAGGACTATCCGTCGTTTAAAGGAAATAGACCAGCTTCAGCATTAGTTTTGAACTGAGATAGCAGCTTTATAGTCCGTGTCGAGAAACCCTTGATAGCAAATTTTCTCGGCTGAAAAGACTCTCCTGTCGAATATATTTGACTTCGGCGAAGGAATGCAGTGCTGGGACAGGAATGCGTAATGTTGAATCCGCAATCCGCGCGTCCTAAACGTAATAATTTACGATCTTTTGTCCCGAATTGGCGCAACGTGAGACAATTTTTGGCTCCTTACCTTGATATCGGGTATCTGTGTGCTGATGGGGGCCAGCCGATAGCAGGGAGGCGAGGCGTTCTCGTCCCACTGGTACCAAGTCCAAAGCAGCTCTCGGTCCTGTCAGAAATCAGCAGGCTCAACTAGTTATACCAGAGCATATAATGAGTTAAATGAGTTAAGTTGATTAGCTTTGATTGTAAGCCAGAACGGGAACAATTTATCTTAACTTAAGCCGAACAATTTCAGTGACGTATTAATAAATCTTAATAACTGTATGTTTATAACATCCTAGAGATGGGATTTAAATCAATGCAAATCCGCTGAGAATCATTTAGAAGCTTATATTCACACACAAGTTATTTCTATTCAGTGGATACAAGAGGAAAGTTCGATTGTAGCATATACAAAATAACATAACATCTAACTTGATTGACATATAAAAGGATATCAAACTCTTTTCGTGTTCAATCTCGCTCAGTAACGGTATGCTTTGTGTATGCTCTGTGACCACTCGGACTGGCTGGTGGGTACCTTCTCGTCCTCTATCCTGGAGACGGCCTGGTCGAAGTCGGGTCCCTCGATGCAGCGCGGTAACAACGGGTTTCCGAATGTGTCGTTCAGAAACACGATCGTCACCACGTGAGAGTCCTTGGCGTGACCTGGACAGAGGTCACACCATGATGAGTTGAAACTCTAGGGGGCTGAGTCGGCACATATACCGGCTTAGACTAACCAGCTGATATTAAAAACCAGATCATTAAGCTTGATTATGAAAAAGCTCTTGCATCACTCGATGTGGATTGCGTAATCCTACTATATTACAGTGCGCTGCCCTGTAATACAATTTCGCTTGCTAATATGAAATTATTCAGATTGTATCGGATACACTCAGCCTGACAAAATTAGGGTCTTGCATATCGAACAGGGGAATCAATATTACGTGGTCGATGCGTCACAAGATACTACACCGATCGAAGACACGTGTGTAGCAAATGCGACGATAACCCTCCATACTGCGAAAATTTCACAATTCTATGTAGGATTCTGCGCAATGAACATACCTCTGGACATTCAATGACGTCATTGTACTCACTTTTAAGCTCATTCAGGCAAAGCTCTTTGAGGGAGTGGTCGTTCAAATGTTCATCGGGGAGACCCCAATGCAGGTCGATAACGTTAAGCTCGTAGCCTCTCTCGATGCAGTACATGCGCAGTTTCGGGTACACGTAGTCCATGAGTGATGATCGCTCCATTATCGTATCTGAGGCAGAACAAAATAGCATTGCTGTCACATGTTGAGTGTTTTAAGACGAGTCGACAAGCAACATGTATCGGCGCTTCGCAGCTTCACCATAGGCTGCATAGCAAAGCATTACTGGTATCTGGCATCTGCCTGTCTGTGATGTAGGCTGTACCGCAACACAGTAATGTCATGCGGGCTACTCTACCATTACAGAGACATGGATGACTAGGTATGTTTATGGTTCACTTAGGCGAAAGCGTGATTATTATTTTATAATTTGCGGTTAGATTTTGGAATTGAGTTTGATAATGACAATATATAATTAAAGGGTTGAATGTCACCTTTATCAATCTCTGCCTTCCCCCGACATACTATGTTGTAGTTGCCAGATGGCACTGGACGGAGTCGTTAACAATGATTGAACTGGTTGAAGCTTCACATATCATAATTAGTGAAACGCAACCTATTGGCTATTTAAATTTTGATTAAATTCTACATTTTGATGCAGCCTATTTATATTCACTATCATAACCCAACCCATTTACATTTTCAGAGTACGGACTGCAGACACATACCCTGGAGATCTCCACACGTATAGATGCAGATTTTCCTGGGCTTGAGGATGGGCTTGACATAGTTGATGTCGCCGGTGACCAGACTGCGCACCAGCTCGCTCAGTTTGCTGAGGTCGGGCAGGCCGGGGTCGAGCGGCTGGTCGGTCGAGGAGGAGCTCTTGCTGACCGTCTGCTGCGTCGGCGCCGGCACGCGCATCGCTGCCGACATCAGGTGCAGCAGCGCAAAGCGTGCTGTGTGTTAAGCCTGAAGACCGCTGCCAACGTCTGCAGCGATGTGACGTAGGACACAACGGCGGACGGAGCCGACAGCGGCCGGCATGGGGCCACGGGCGAAAACTTAGCCAGCAGGGCAACGGGAGCTAGCCAGCAGGGTAACGGGAGGTAGCTTACGCCCGCACGGGAAGAGCGGCCGCATGTTGAATATATACATGTGACTAACTAGACCAGTGAAAGCAAGATTGACTGTAAATTCCCACGAAGTGTATGCCACATAACATAAAACAGTTCTGGAGATTCACCTGCTCACCTGCAGGAAAAAACGGAATGTTTGTTATTACTGACAGACTGACATCTGTTTAAGTTGTTGCTTAACGCACCCATGTGTTTTGTATTGAGTACTCGTTACTAAAAATAAAGAAAAAACATCAGAATGCTACTTTTTCGTTCCAAATTTGACTGAATAAACTTCACACCAACTTCCTCTTCCGTTATAAAGAGGGTGTAAAAGGGGCATGCTATTTCAGGTTTAAACATATCTATCTAACGCTTACTTCCCAGATAAGGCCGACCTCCCGTCACTCTCAGTTGCCATTCGTGGTCAAACAAGGTCAGTTTAGGTCAGGTCAGGTCAAGACAGGACAGGACAGGGCAGGTCAGGTCAGGCCAGGCCAGGGGCGCTGCTCCCATCGTCTCACAATTATCCTGGTGTTCGGTGTCGGTCGTGTCGGTCTGGCGCTGTCCCGCGGTGGAGGTGATGTGCTCGGTGCCGCCGGTGGCCGACACTGAGCCCCACGAGTGCAGTGAGCTGGGAGTGTAGGGCGGGCTGTCGGCCGGCGGGCCGTCCCGCGCCTTCTCCGCCGTCGCCCTGTATGAGCAGCAGCACAGCAACACATCATCAGAGCTGGCAATGTCATGACAAGTGGGAGAGCGAAAATTTGACCTGGTTCTCCAGGTCAGAATCCAAATAAACCTCTGCAAGATGAATTTGCTGTTTTAGATCATAATTTTATAAATTTGATTTTTGCTCTTTTATTTTTTGCCTTGAGAAAAAATTATTTTTTAAGAAAATCCGACCAAAAAGTTGTAGCCATACCCTCCAAGCCCAATGCATACAGTTTTTGATGAATAAACAAATATCGTACTCGGGTTGAGATAACGTGGAATTCTCGACCAAAATTACTTCACAATATTCTGGACTTAATGACAACGTAGCCTCTCAGCCAAGCGGACGCCCAGTCAGCTTCATACACGGGTCCATCCCTAGCCGGCCCTCGTAACACCGGGACCTTGTCCTGCACAGCTTACGGCGGAGTCCTGGTGCTGCTACCCGACATAATAATCAATGTCAACAGTTGAGCAGAGCACCAATAAGCGGGTCAGATTATCCGAAATCCATTCGGCGGCGTCTCATAAGCCGGTGTCGCGTAATGCCACTAATTGTTATAGGCGGTGCGTTATGAGACAAGGTACGGGAGCTCCACCGGAGCTGCTGCTGCGCAGGATACACTACAGGCCCTGTGCTTTAGTCGGAGGCTGGGGAAACCAACTCAGGTATAATCCAGTTCACTACGGCCGACATTATAGTATGAAGCATGTTTAAGGTATAAGCAGTTTTTACTTTGAATGTTCACTAACAGGGCCGCAAGTGAACTTAAATTTCGTATAAAAGAACTTAAATAACGACATTCATATGACGCAATCTTATTTTGCACAGAAGATGCATAAGGCATGTAGCAGCTATCAATATTCGCTGTCCACCGGCAAGTGACGTTGAATCTTATCAGTCAGCATATAAGCGCATACCTTGATAAACACGTAGAACGGTCTTTTTGCAAGACTCAGCAACTTTCCCATTGTCAGCACCTTAAAACGGAACGCATTGTCTCTGCATTAAATAAAAAATCCACTTCTCGTACTTCTCTCCATATTTGTTGATGGATTCGTCCGAGGCGGTGGATGTGGTGGAGCAGCTGGTCCCCATGATGTCGTCCGGTCAGCACCAGCGTGCACCTGCTGGCGGCCTGGTGACTGCGTCGGCTGCTGCTGCTGGCGTCACCATCACCTCAGGGCATGGTCGGCCCGCGCGCCGGGAGCCCTGCAGCCACAGGGGACAGACCGATCAGCGGCCGTCAGCCATCGCAGAGGGCGAGGCAGAGTAGAGTGGGCCACCTGCACTCACCAGATGTGTACCGACAGTTAGAGCCACTTCTAAAAGTGTTGAGTGAAATAACACATTACAGTGTATTCCAGCGACACTGTTGCTGTCTCAGGCCATACCTATATCGAAAACTGAGACCAGACGGAGACCAGTACGTGGGTGATCATGCAAGCCAACATTTGTTTCATTGCTATGATTTAACATACCTATGCCCCACGCATTGGATACGAGTTCCACACATGTCAGTAATAGTTGGTTGTTACCTGAGTCCCACTAGACTGAGTCGTATGCGTTCCAGCTATCCACGGGAATGTCTGTCACGGCAGCGTGGGTTCAGCGCTATTCCTATCCACGCTACTGCGTCACAATATAAATTGATATGACGGTTGAGTGACTACAAATTGCATCTATTTACAAATTGATTCGCGTTAGTTGAAATTCATAATTGAAAAGTTTCCAAATCGATTCAATTATAATAATTTCATTAAGGTTTTGGCTAGACATCAACCTGTTCTCGAATAGCCGGCGATACTAACCACGTATCTGGTGGCAGGCATATTTAACACTATAATACAGCTCAGCTGTGAATAAATGTGTATATTCACAACCAGCAATAGTAAGACGATAAACCCTATGCATGGGAGTAAATGCAATGTGAACCGTGGTTGGAGCTATAACATTACGCCTATGACGCGATATCAGGTAGGTAGATTAAGATACCTACAAATAAGACTCTCTTACCTTTGGCAATGCATACTTAAACAAGTCCTAAGGACCAATAATGATTTTTAATTATCATGAAGGGCTCACCCAGGCACCGCTCGCTTAACAAAAATCAATAATTTAATGAATACAGATTAATTTTCAAAAAAG
>JARBER010149580.1:0-10815 GCA_030265075.1 Balanus glandula
GTGCCTCGCGGGCTGAGCTCTACCAAGCAGCGCGGCGGCCTGTCTGTCTGACATGAAGTTCGGGTGAATTCCCGGGCAGAGAGGGTTGCGTGACATGAGGGCATTAGAGAGCTGTGCTCATAGGTTGAAGTATCGACAGGGCGTATGTATGGGTCTGTGCGTGCAAGGCGGGAGTTGTCGGCTCATGCTTTGAAAGGACAATGGGCTCAGTGACTTCGTGTGTGGTCTAATGAATTGGAAACGTTTTCTAGGGAACGTTAATATCATATGCCCATTGCCCACATTACATATTTTCCATCAACAAGCACATTCCCATAATTGTTCCACAAATACCTATTTTGAATTCTATTTTGTTTATTGTTGATTGTTCTGTGCAACGGAACATCATATTGGAGCACAGCCCGTGCCATGTTACAACATCCTACGATGCTGCAACAACATGCAAAGTGTATATTTGATAAAGCCTTGAGTACAGTATGTATACCATGCAAAAACAAATGGCAAGAACGTTGATCGTATAGGACCGGTAAGGCGCCGAAGGTCGAGCGATCATCAGCGAAGGACGAGCGAACCCGTAAAAATCCGGTATCATTCCAGCTTAAGTCAAGTCTCAAACCACACACAAATTGTCAGCTTAATTGTTCCAGCCACTTCTCAGTAACGGAACTCGGATGTACACTTGTACATACCTACGTGTACACTAGGTAGTGTGCACGTAGGTACAACATAAGGATAATTTTTACATCGCAGGTTAGCGAAAATGAAATGGCGGTTAGTTACACTGAATTTCAATATGATTGATGTAAATTGATATTATCAGTTGATCTTTGTTTGGCCGAAACTTGAGCATGACCGTCTTTAATTATTGTATGCGCGCAATAAATGTCGGCTTTGATTGATGGTAGTATGGCAGTGAAAAATGATAATATGGCAGCAAAATATTTTATATTTGGTTATGTGACGACGTGACGTCATTCTCTTGAATATATTCATGCCATTTTAAGACAAATGGTCTTCATGGGAGAAAAAAATGTGATCTGATCCCGCATTTATTACGTATCAACACAACCAACCGCCTAGTGACGCGCATGTGTAATGCACAGTAAAATCCCACGCACACTGTACAATTGTATTGATTTTGGTGCTAAATATAGTACTATAGATACTTATACATAGTTACTCGTTACTTAACGATACATAAGATAAGAAGAATCTTACGAAAAAAAGTCCGATATTTCACCTTGTCTTGAATGCCATCGTCTTGACCAATCATTATCAAAAGTTAAATACGACTTCATGAGCAAAGTATGAGTTTTATTTGGAGGACATCGTAAGCAAGCAATATAGAACGGCTGCATTAGGCCAAAGACTGATACATTTCAACCACACAAAGTGAAGAAGTTACTCTTATAACTGGGTTCTCATGCCCCAAAAACAGCACCTATATCAGAGTATCTACGTTAAAGTGTACTCCATGCATTTGACTTTTGGGATAACTAGTCCCTATGTTTGCGGCATTGCAACTTTGATGGTATTTCCACGGTTCTTATATTCCAAATTCAAATGCATGATACATGGTATTTTTGGGACTACCTTGCGTCGATTACTCCGGATTGATGAGTTGTAATACTCGTTATCGATAAGAGTATTACAACTCTTTAATTCGGAAAAAGCGACAAAAGGTAGAGTTACCAAAGTATCATGCACCATATACTGGAGTTTTTAACTAACATCATTAAACTATTTTCGCTTGTTCTGATTCCATTTGTGTCGTATTGGACGTGAATATAAATCCTAGACACCAGACAGGTAATGACACTCTCCTTAATAAGCGAATGCGAAATTTAAATTCACATAATGCAAATGATGACGATATTAAGTCATTTCATTACATGTACATGGCCGTGGCCTCCAGTGGCACCCCTGGCTCCCTGGCTCCCTGGCTTCCGAACCGTAGCCGCCAGTGGCACCCAGGGCAATAGGTAAATTACTGGGTACGCCAAATTTTTGCAAAATATCACTAGACCTAGAGAATATGGCAGCCTCGTGTGTGTATTTCTTTTTACCAGTCAGGTTGAGGCGACCTCAACTTTGCTGAAACGCTAAAATACGGGTACATGCTATAACACTTGGTGAATTACTAAAAAACGAACATCACGGCTTACACTTTTGAACCCGGAAATCGAAAGAAAAATGTCCAGGCTTCGTTTCTCGCTACGTTGTAATGTTATACCGTGCAGGTAAACAGGCCGTGAGTCCGAAACACGGCTTTTTAACATATAACCCAATGGACTAGTGAGGAACTGTACGCCGTGCTACCATATAAACTTTAGACCGTCCCGGGTAGCACCCCTGGCTCCCTGGCTCCCTGGCTCCCTGGCTCCCTGGCTCCCTGGCTCCCTGGCTTCCTGGCTTCCTGGCTCCCCGGCCATGACAGCCGGTGGCACGACGCCCCAGCTCGGCTGACCTGGGTGCCATTAGAGCGGCGTTATGAGACAAAGTGCCGTCGTTTGACTGATAGCCGGCCTTGGAGGAGCCTCCAACGGGGCGACGCCAGGCGGCCGCTCCTCGCCCACCTGGAACGATCGATGGCCGCGCCGACTGCAGGCTACGGACACTCAATCGGCCACCACTAAACACCACGGCTGTCCGCAGCCACCATGGCCAAAACGACGCCATCACAAAAGCATAAACAAATTGGCAAACACCCTTTTAATAAGAACGACTTGGCGAGCGGTGAGTTTACGGCCTTTCTACACTCGGATCCCATGTCAGCACTCCGTAACCATCTGCCTCGGCCCGTTCTCGGGTGCGAAAAATCCCCATTACACGCCGAAATCCCTATAATTCGGGCATGTTCACATCTTCACTTCATGATCGGTCGGGGCCGGCGCGTGTTATTATTCTATTGCAGGTGTGCCATTATGGCAGGCGCCGGGCGCGCGGCAGTGGAGCGTCCGGCCGCGCGGCCCGGCCCTGCCCCGTCATTAGACGGTACTTTATCGGCGCAGCGGCGGCGATTAGTGGCGCGTCTATGCAGATCAGCGGCCAGCGGAGACGCGCCGGCCCGCGCCGAGTACGCCGCACGACACGCAGGGAGGTACTCAGACGTGCGTGGCGACGTGGCGCGGTGTTGTGCAAGTCCATGTTGACAAAACGCATGCTAGTTGACTCCCTCAAAAATGGCAACGGAATTCACGCATGCTAGTTTTGTCCTTCAAAAGAATTGCCTTGAATTGGAGTATTGTAATGAGCGTTTCAGTGGATAGTGGAAACTTAAAACAATATTGTGGCATGCGTAGGCTTTACTTTTCTAGTTTTGCTCACATACTATGTAAACAAAATCGAAAAGTAAAGTCTGTCTATGTGTCTATGTGATATATAGACACACAACGGCACATAGAGTCACACAAGGGCGGATCCAAGGAAGAGCCAATCCGGCCATTGCCCCACCGTAAACGTTTCAAATTAGAACCAAATTGACTTATTTACCTACATAAAGAAAATATAAGCAACCTTATTAATAACATTTTGTTTCAAAACAGCAATCAATGCAGATTACAATAAGAACCGAAATCAGAAAAGTTTTCAGAATCATGAACATTGTATTTTTATTTTTGCCTCTCCCAAACAGCTCGTGCCACCCCCAAGCCATTCCACTGCGTCCGTAACTGGCTTCATGTTTAAAGAAGCTGTTCCAGAACATCCTTATTCTGATTTAATCGGCGAATTTGAGCACCTTTTCGGTCTTCCCTTTCGTTTCCTAACGCCATCGGAGCCATCAATGACGTCATCACGACTGTCACGTGATGGTCGGCTGCCATCACTGCATTGTTGTGGGCAATTTAGACGTCGAAATAATGGCCGGCTTCAATTATATCCGCGAGCGCGGGCACAAAAACGGCATACGACTTCGAGGTGCCCGGCTCCCCGGCGGCACACCGGGGCGGGGGAGGGGAGGGGAGGGGATGAGGGAGGATGGACGAACAGACTGACAGACAAGATAGAGACACACACACAAATGTAACAAGACGTAACGACAAACAGACTGAGAGACTGACACACATGTTGTTTTATATATTTTTAGTTCGAATGTTTTCAATGAACGGATTGACGAAGTCAGAGCCCGCGCTAAGCAAAGCTTTTTGTGCAGGCCTGGATTTCTACCGTCCGATCGGGAAATTCCGGGTGGTCGGCAGGCGAAAGTTTACCGAGCCCACATAGCCGGACCCGGTCCGCCCCGCTCACAGACTAAACTGACCTCCAAAGCGGCCGCTGCCACCTACCGCAGGCCATCTCAATCTGGAGCGAATAGCGAGCACCGAAGCGACTCGAATCCTCTCACTACCGGATGGGTCATAAGCTCAACGCTCTTCCAACTGAGCAATCGGGCGAACTATAGATGGACAAAAGACAATAGGCAATATAGAACATACATATAGACGGAGAAAATTATTTTAAATTGGCTTGATGACTTGTTATCATATGTTTAATGCTGAAACCGTTGGTACACCTTAGCATAAGGTTCAGAGAATGTTCTTATTCAAGAAAATACCAGCCGAAAATAATTTACATCTTTACCCAACGTCTAGTCTGTCTTTTTCAGTTCACTCCATGTCTTAGCTGTCTGTCTGGTCTCAGTCTCTCGGTGCCGTATCCCGCTCTGGCTATATGCCCCAACTCTGACGACTGACAGTGGCGCTCAGCCGTCCTGTCCTGTCCTGCCATTCCCCGTCCTGTCCTGTCCTGTCCCGTCCTAATCACCGCTCCGTCTCTGCCGCCGCCGCCGTATTCCTGCGGCTCATTTACGCAAATGGCTGCTGCATAAACCATCGGACGGCGGCCGCCGCGCCGGGTCGCCGCGCGCGGAAGGAGGAATGACAATCGGTCCTCCGCCTGAACAGGCCCGGCCACAGATAATTGGCGCGGCTTCCTCGCAGTCGCCACCGCTGGCCGTAATGAATTCAGGACTTTGTCGATTCATGGAGGGCGAGAGGGCGTGCCGGACGGCTGGCGAAGAGACCGGCTACCTGAGCAGGGGGCTGAGGGGATACACGAGTTGGGGTTATTGATGTGAGGTTATTTCTGTCGGCGATATCCCGAGCGGAGACGATCTCCGATTCACTTTTACCCATCGCACTGTCCGTGTCTGAATCGATATCCACCCGCGGGATGATAACTAGCCAGCGCGTGAAAACCGACAGAATGGGACGCGCTGGTGCGTCAAACACGGCGCATTTTCCGCGCCATGTGTCGCCCCTGCGCCGGGTTTGTGCCCTCGGCGGCGGGCAGCGCGGCACCACCAGCTCGTGGGCAGACAATGACGCGACACCTGCAAGGTACGGAGCACGCCCCAGTGGCATTCAGCGCGGCCCAACCGAGCCTTTCGCACCGGTTCAGTGAGCGAAGTGGCGTCGTTTCGACTCTCTGAGACCATAGATCATAGCCAGCGCACCGATCCCCGTCGAGGACATGAATTCAGCGCGACGCGCGGTGATTTGTCGCACGGCGGCCTTTGAGGCGCAGCGGCGACAAAATAGCGGCGCAGTGAGTGGCTCAGTTTATACGGTCGTGGTGCGCATTGACGATTGTCATACGAACTGGGGTCGAAGACGTTACCTGGCTTGGCACTGCTATATCAGCTGGCCGAATATTTTGAGTGCTGCATAATGCATGTACATTTCGGCATGATTACCATGATACTTACGATAACAGTATGACATATGTATTCCATGGAAGTCAATATGCATTAACAAATTGAGTATCGGGAAAGGAAATACGCCACTGAAGTATGACGTAACGCAACTAGTGTGGCACACTAGCTGACGACGTAATGTTTAAGGCCTAGGCCGTAAATTGTTTCTCAATTAATCGGAAAACCGCTGAGAACTTAGCTATGTGAGATACATAATGTTTAAGTAGTTATTTTTTAAATAATCAAAAGGTAGACATTAAAATTAAGATAATTATGATGACACTAGGGCATTAATATCCAAACTCTGCCCTTCTCCTGGATTCAAGAGCCACGATAGCCAGGGGCCTCCTCTTTCCCACCACCTATGAAAGCAGACCTCGACTACCGAGGGGCCCAGCTCATGGCCCTTCGAGTCCACGAAAATGAGGCATGGGTAGATCTTTAATGTAAAAGAGGATGCAGTTACATCCCAATAACATTACGCCTATGACAATAACATTACGCCTAATAACATTACGCCTATGACGCAATGTAGTATGAATGTGGCTCCTAAGTCAGTACTCAGTCCCAAAGATTTTCATAAAGTTCCGGCTCTGCACCGAGAGCCGACAGAGTACCCCCTCAGGGTAACAGAGCTGGCCCCTCAGACCAAAAGAGCGGGTCCCCTCAGGTCAACAGAGCTGTTCTCCTCAGGCCAACAGAGGTCCTTCAAAGGTCAACAAAGGTCCCTCAGGTCAACAGCGGGCCTTTTCCACCCGACAGAGTGCCCACTATATCGACAGACTACAGAGTGCCCCTCAAGTTGACAGAGGGCCCTTCAGGCGGTCCCTCAAGTAAACAGTGAACAATACAAAGAGAGTGTCGTGTCCCTCGGTCCCTCGAGACGACAGAGGGAACCATGGGCCAACAGAGAGCCCTTTTAGGCCGACAGAGTGCCCCTCCAGAAGCCTTTTTCATAAAGCTATTTTGCAACGGTTGTAGGTTGTAGGTTGTAAATTCGATTTTTTAACTGTATTTTAATGAGTGATGCGCGTGACCTACGTTGGTGTACTGTGTGCGGTCGACTGCGCGGGCCCGCTGTAATCGACTGCACACCATACACTGACTAAGAATGCGCTTATCACTCATTAAAATACAGTTGAAAAATCGATTTTGTTACCTACAAACTACAACCGTTGTAAAACAGCTTTATGAAAAAGATTTATGGTCGGGACTAATTCTTCTCAGGCCAATTGAGGGTCTCTCAGACGGACAGGACAGGATGCCTCCTCAGGCGACCAGAGTGCCCCTCAGGCGGTCAGAGGGGCCTCAAGTGGTCAGAGAGCCCCTTAGACCAGCAAAGGACCCATCAGACCTGCACGTGCGGACGTGCACATCACTGTTCCGTAACCAGTTACCTTACAATTTGTTGTATATGAGCTCGCTTGTCCTTCGACGATTAAGGCGTCTTACCGAACAACTAGCAACAGGAAGGAATATATGCAATATGCATTGTGTAATCACAAAATGGGTACATAAATTAACATTCCTCTAATAAATGCACCTTTTAGGAAATGAGTAAATGGATGATCTTGAATGGCGTGTCGTAATCAGGAGTATAATTTGAACTTGTTACTCCTTTATACAAGCACATTTCCCATTATAGGCATGGTACTAACTACTAGTAAATTTGGCTTCTACCATTGCTATGCCAAATCAAGTACGAGATATGGTATTTGGCACGTGATTTACATCGTTGCTGAATGCTGTCACGAAAGGAAACTGAGCAAAATGGTGAACAAAGAGGTGATATTTATACGGAATGTTCGCTGAGACACGCTAGGCTGCAATTCATTCGGTTCATTAAGTCTGAAAGTTTCCTGTCTTTAAAACAGAATGTGCCACTCTGCTGTCAACGCGAACTGAAGTGGGCTCGGAAGCGAAGTTGCAGACCACTCGCAGCACACTTGGGCCTGCTTCAGGATCTGAAATATCCTAGTGGACCTAATTTAAACGATCCTTTGACGTTGCAGCAAAATATGCATGGTAATGCAGTGTTGTGCAAAATAGTGCTTGCAAATTACCGGAACCTTCTTAAGTTATACATATATTAAACATAATAAGTATCATGGTAATAAACATTCCCATGTGATAAAACTTTGAAGAAGTAGAATGAGAAATGCTGGAGTGCCCGGGTCCAGAGGCTGGATCTGGGATCGTATTGGATCCCTCGGCATCAAATATAGTCAGTATCTGGAATCTCTGTGTATCCCTCAGCTCATTGTGTATTTGGATATGATGTCCCATGTAAATCCCGTGGAGCAGGACACAGGGATCCGGAATCCGGATCTCAGCTAGATCCCGGATCCAGGCCGGTGTCTGACTCAGCTCGCCATCCAAGGAGGAGTGGTTAGAAAGTCAGATCAGGAGGCGGTCCGGCCCGCGAGGTCCGTCTCGGCGGCGTTTTATCGGTCTTCGTCCGTCATGATAATGTCCGGAACATCTGACGCGCCTCCGCCCCGGACCGTTCTGAGCCTCTCACATTAGACAGCTTCGAGCCTCCTGCCGGCCGGCGAGTCCGGCGCAGCACAGCCCCACCACGCCTCATTGTGGCCAGCACCGCCCCACCCCGCCCTAGTGTGGGCCAGTACCGCCCCACCCCGCCTTACTGTGGGTCGGCACCACCCACCCCGCCCAAGCCCGCCCCACCCCGCCTTAGTGTGGGCCAGCACCACCCACCACCGCCCTAGCCCGCCTTAGTGTGGGCCGGCGCCGCCCCAGCCCGCCCTGATGTGGGCTCACGCCAGAGTGGAGTCCTCCCCGGCCCCACCCGGCCCGCCCGCCTGCCCCGCCCGCTATGTTGTCAGCCGCGGTGGTGCCGGCGCGCCAGAGACGAAGGCGGCGCGGTGCGCTGCTGCTGGCGGCGGCAGCTGTGGCGCGCCGGTGACAGCGGCGCTGCTCGTCTGTCGGCTGCGGACAGGCGGCTGGCACGGCACACGGGCTCGTTTTCCGTTCTCCCTCCTCTCTCCCGTTCTCTCTTCTCTGTCCGGTTCTCCCTTCCTTCTCCCTCCTCCCATCCTTCCTTCCGTCATCCCTCTTCCCTCCCTTGCTCCCTTTTACCACCCATTTTCCCTCCTCCGTTCTTCCTCGTTCTACCCGTTATCCCTCATTCCTCCCGTTATCCCTCGTCCTTCCCGTTATCCCTCCTTCCTCGGGTTCTCCCTCCTTCCTCGGGTTCTCCCTCCTTTCTCCCATTCTCCCTCCTTCCTCCCATTCTCCCTCCTTCCTCCCGTTTTCCCTCCTTCCTCCCGTTCTCCCTGTTCCTCCTCCCTCCCGTTTTGCAGCCGGCAGCCCGGCTTTGGTCAAGCTCCGAGGCACCCAGGACGAGTGGGCCTATAGGGACATTGAGGTGGACTGAAGTGTGGCGAGCGCTTTGTGACGGCTCGGGACATGTGGGACTTAGGGCTGATATTTGTTTTCCACAAAGGATTTAATAATCGGACTTCGAAATGGGGCGATAATAGAATGCCAATAAAAGCTGCCACTGTCAATTTAGTCGCCTTCCTGCCATTGACTTGGCCTTTTTTGTTCGTGATAGCAGGCTGTTGAAATTGGTATTATTATTAGCTGCGTCATTTGCAAGAACTCAATGTCTATATATGTGCGAACCAGCAGCCATATTGTCAGGCTACAGGAACTATTTACGTCGTGAAGTGCTTGTGCGTTAAACAATGCGCACATTATTTAGACACATTAGCCTCACTGGGCGTGTGAATGGAACCATCGCGCATAATTGCTGTAAAATACGACCCATAAGCGCTCTGGGAGTTTGCGGCCCATTCATCCGCCATTCGTGATAAAGCTCTGGTGATTTTAATTGGGTTGTAATGGTCGCTGGTGTGCTCGGTGCGTCTGTCTGTCCGGGCGGGGAGCGCCTCTGCGGCCCGCTGAGTAATGTCGCGTCAGGCCGGCGGTGCGGGCCGAGCTGACGGCCCCCCGCGGCGGCCTGGCTCGTTTGTTTGTGTTGTCGGCGGGAGGGCAGGCTCCCCGCCGGGCGCGGCGCACGCCGCCGACACCTCCCGACTCCCGGAGGTTTCCCGACTAACGGCGGCCTCCCGACTCCCGGCGGCCTCCCGACTCCCGGAGGTTTCCCGAGTCACAGCGGCCTCCCGACTCACGGCGGACTCCCGACTCCCGGAGGTTTCCCGACTCCCGGCGGACTCCCGACTCACAGGCCTCCAGAGTCACGGAGGTTCCCCGACTCTCGGAGGTTTCCCGACTCCCGGAGGTTTCCCGACTCCCGGAGGTTTCCCGAGCCACGGCGGCCTCCCGACTCCCGGCGGACTCCGACTAACGGTGGTCTCCCAAGTCTTGGTGGCTTCCCGACTCTCGGAGGTTTTCCCGACTCCCGGAGGTTTCCCGACTCCCGGCGGACTCCCGATTCCCGGCGCCCTCCCGAGTCACGGCGGACTCCCGACTCACGGAGGACTCTTGACTCTCAGCGGCCTCTTGACTCTCAGTAGCCTTCGGACTCACAGGAACCTCCCGACTCACAGCGGCCTCCCGATATCTCCTACCGCACCGGCCAGACCATGAAATACATGAGAATGGTAGAGTAACCAGGCGAGCTGCACCAGCTGGCTGGACGAGTTTCTGTAGAGGTTGAATGCTAACGTGAAGACAAGGAACGTGTGCCTCACTTGAACGCTTCCAGCGAAAATGTTCTGGTACTCGATAGTGTTCGGGATTTTGAGGAAGTACAATATGACCCGAGCCTGTTGCAAAATGATTTGAGCGCATGGGTAGGGATGTATTGAGAATAGCATATTGCAAATGCGAAGGAGTTCGGGGCGATATCAGGAAATGTATGTTGCAGCAAAATATTAATCTGAATATGTATTTGTGATAAAGCTTCGATTAAAATATGAATATGAATCAGGGTTGGCAATGCCCATTACCCACTGCCCGGGTTTTTTGGGTTTTTTGAAGGGTTTTTTTAATGAAAAAACCCACTCTGGGTTTTTTATTATTATTACAAAAACGCTTCTTTCTTCAAATGCCCTCATTTAATTCAAGAAACTAATGTTTACGTGTGCAAAAGGAGCGAAACGTAAACCCAATCACATAAATTGTGTCATCTG
>JARBER010149691.1:0-10815 GCA_030265075.1 Balanus glandula
CACTGGCGCTGACTAGTCACCAGAGACGCCAGAGACGTAGGAACGGAGAGGGCATGTGCACACTCTCTGGTAACAAGTGATATGTTGCAGTTTTGTCACTAAGCGATAACAATGCGACCACATCATGATAACAAGGTACATACAAAGGAGAAGAGCTCCAGCCGCAAAGCTTGAATAATACATAGGGAGCTATGTATATGCGGAAAGAAAATAGCTGGATTCCCAAAAAGACATCTCAGTTGTCAGCTCATCTATGCATGCTTTGCATTCATTCATGATTTTGAAGGTCACCGGATCCGAAAGCGAGTGCACCATCCACCTGACAGCCCGGCTATGACGTCATAGGCGACCTCTATCCCGAGTGACGTCAGAGATGGGAGATGAACTGCAGATGGCGTTGTCAGATAGATCATATCGCCTCCCCGGGTCCAGCCTCCTGCCAAACAGCGGCGTGATCCGCATCCACTTTCCATAAACCAGACCAGGGAGGGGCGGGCGGACCTATGAATAGAGCGTCGATCGTACCGCCGCATTTGGAGGGTCGCGACTCGCATCAGGGAGAAGGAACTCCGGCTCCGGCTGAGACGGATCACGACCAGCAGGCTTCGCAAACTGAAACGCTGACCCGGTCCTGAACAGAAACGTGTGAATGGCCCTGTAGCTCAGTCCGTAGAGCGCTGGGCTCGTGACCCAACCGGTAGTTAGAGGCCCGGTTCGAGTCGCTTCGGCGCTGGCTATTGCTCCAGATTGGGATGGCCTGCGGTCGGTGGCAACGGCCGTACTGAAGGCCAGTTGACGTCTGTGAGCGGGGCGGACCATGTCCGGCTGTGTGGGCACGTTAAACTGTCGCCTCTAAATCCTGCCGAATGCCTGAAATTTCCCGATCGGACGGTAGAGGCCAGGGTCTGCGCAACAAGCTCTGCTTAGCGCGGGCTCTGACTTCGTCAATCAGTCCATTCAAAACGTTCGGACTAAATTTATAAAAAAAATGAATCGAAGTATACGACAGCTTGGCGTTTTCATAGTTAAATACATGTCAAGCAATGCAGCTCAAAACGCGCCCTTTCTATGTTACAGATGTTTGAGAAACCCTTACAAGATTATCCACGTAAATTAATGTAGAATATTACTGTTTTAAACTTGATAACTGCATGGAGAAACTCCGGGGCCGTATGGCATATGCTGGTCGTATTTTTCAAAGTCATCAAGAGGCGGTCATTTATCATGGTAAGTTATGCCGCCCCACCACACTGGGGCCACTCTGGCTGTTCTCGGCGGCTTCCTCGGTGCCGCTGTGACGTCAGAAGCTCGGATCGATCAGCTGCTTCTAGGCGTGACGTCATCCTTAATCCACCATTGACTGGGGACTTTAACGTCTTCCGACCAACTTTCACAATAGCTCAACAAAGACAATGGCGTCAAACTTCAGTACCTTCTCTTACCTCAATTCTAATTATTCTGTGCAAAATAAAACAAGTAGGTGCATATATTACATTTAATTGCACGAGTGTAAGACAAATGCCAATTTTATGCCACTAATGATTTGGTGTCTGTGTGTCATTTACCAGGTGACTAATGATGTGGTGTTAGTTACCAGGTGGCTGGTGATTTGTTGTCAGTTACCAGGTGGCTAGTGATGTCGTGTCAGTTACCACATGTCTGGTGATTTTGCGTCAGTTACCACATGTCTAGTGATTTTGCGTCAGTTACCAGATGTTTGGTGATTTGGTGTCAGTTACCAGATGTCTGATGATTTTGTGTCAGTAACCAGATGTCTGGTGATGTGGTGTCAGTTACCAGATGTCTGGTGATGTGGTGTCAGTTACCAGGTGTCTGGTGATTTTGCGTCAGTTACCAGGTGGATGGTGCCGGCGCCGGTCAGCCAGACGGCTGGTGATGTGGTGTCAGTTACCAGGCGGCTGGTGATGTGGTGTCAGTTACCAGGCGGCTGGTGCCGGCGCCGGTCAGCCAGACGGCTGGTGATGTGGTGTCAGTTACCAGGTGGATGGTGCCGGCGCCGGTCAGCCTGACGGCTGGTGATGTGGTGTTAGTTACCAGGTGACTGTGATGTGGTGTCAGTTACCGGATGTCTGGTGATGTGGTGTTAGTTACCAGGTGGATGGTGCCGGCGCTGGTCAGCCAGACGGCGATGTGGTGTCAGTTACCAGGTGGATGGTGCCGGCGCCGGTCAGCCAGACGGCGATGTGGTGTCAGTTACCAGGTGACTGTGATGTGGCGTCAGTTACCAGGTGGATGGTGCCGGCGCCGGTCAGCCAGACGGCGATGAAGATGGAGCAGAGCTGTGCCAGCCGGATCGAGCTGGAGGTCTTCAGGATGTTCAGGTACTGCAGGATGTCCGGCACAGTCATCAGACGCAGTGCGCGCAGAAACCGCAGACCTGCAACGGCCAGACGGGAAGGACACTACAGTGAGGCAGCGCGCAGGAAACCTGGACCTGTCGCACACACAGAGCCAGCAACCAGAGAACACGGGTCTGCCGGGAAACCAGAGACGGGCTTCCAAAGTAGAGACGGCTCGGGCGATACGGCGTTATGACGTCTATTTCTTCGCTTAAGGTCTTGAGCCTTGATTGATAATCGATCGTTTGACCAGCAGCCAAGATTAACATAATACTCTGAATGGTAACACTTGACTGTGGTCTGTGAATGATGTTGTTTATCTCATAAGCTTTCGAACCTATGTATATTCATATTATTAAAGATAGAGCATGATGCTTGAATGAGCATGATGATGAAGACCAACAGATGACGACTTATTGCCTTGCTTATCCAGGTTCTGTTGATATAGTTAGACAGAGATAAACATATAATTACGCTGCCTTGACGGCTTACCTATCCATGTTCTGTTGAGATAAATGGAGACGAATGACGGCGGGATGGTACAGTAGTCCACGATGGAGTACATCTCCAGCATGAACCAGAGTTTGTCGCTAGCGGCCACAAACTGCGAACATCAAGCGCTACCGTCACCGGGCCGCCAGGGGGAGAGGGACGGGAACAGGGCCAGTCAAACTACATATCACTGGGACGCCAGAGAGAGGGGGGACGGGAACAGGGCCAGTCAAACTACATATTACTGGGATGTATGTGTCATTCATTGTATTTCATTCATTGTATGTTTCAGGTCATTTGGTGACCTATGTCACCTAAATGACCTAAGATTGATCATGTCCAAGCATAACAGAAAAAAAATTATCACCGTTTTATTAACTATCTGGCAACATATCGTTTTTAGGTTTAGTCAAGTAAATGACCTAGGTCACGAGAATCGTTAGCAATGATGATAATTGGTATGCATTTTGTATTGCAGCACATGCACAAGGTGCCTTGCCTAACTTTCGAACGGATAAATATAAAGAGACGCGGTAAACGGAAATGACCTGCCTGTCTGTCATAAGGGCAATCCAACGATATTCCATTTTTAGTATCTAGATAAACTGGTAAGCTTTGAGGTCAGGTCAACGTCCCGAACTGTAGGGAAAAGCTGGAAAACATATATTTTCTACTGTTAGAAACATACAAATTTTGAATTTGATGAATTTAAATGAAATTTAATGAATGAATTTGATGATTAATTCAATGGATTTTAATGTCCCTAGGACAGTGTTGTCACAAAAAAAACAATAATCATTTGTTCGTATCTGGTCCAAGAAAGTCAATTTTGTTTTCTTCAAAAATGACATAACTAGTTTCTTATATATAAAGAGTCATAAGCCAGCTCAAGCAGGAGGAATTTTGCTTTAAAAATGTTGTGTCTCAATCGTTCGTACTACATTTTCTCACAAATATAACGTTCCTTTAATAACTTTGAAAACTTCGGTTGTAATGTAAAAAACATATTTTTTTTTATTTTGGTGTATATAAAATCATAAAAATCAGAAACAAGAATTTTGTAGCCCTTGCCAAATACAATATTGTGTGTTTATGCTTTAAATTCTAATTTTTTATATGAAAGTCTACGATTTTCAAACATTTATCACTTTTTGACGAAAATGGAAAAACATGACGTCATCAAAACGTCGCTTTGTCGTAAACTAATTGACCGAATTCAATACAATTTTGTCGTCATACTTGTAATTGCTGCACATCTAAAATGTCAGGTAAATGTACTGTTTGCGTAAGAAGTTATGAAAGAAACATCTGCGGAGGGGCAGGTCCATTTAGGACTTCAGAGTAGGGCGATAGTTTGTTTCCTGCCACTACAGCAGTGGCGAAACGGTCATTTTTTATATTGATGGGTATTATAAAAGATCCTATAGGAATTATCATAGGAATTTCATTGGAATTCTTATAAGAATGCCAACGGGAGTAACTACAGTAATACTTATAAGAATTCCTTTAACAACTGCTGTTGTAAGTCCGTTATCCCTAAAGTTTTTTTTTATAGGAGTTTCTATACAAATTACTATATGATTGTCTTATCTGTCTGCTCTTCACAAAGTTATATGGTGCTGTACAGTGTACAGTGTACATAGTATAGGATGCTGTAGGACGTTTTACCTAGGGATGGCCCTACACATTTCGTAATTTTATGTTTGTTAAAATATTTTATGATGTCAAATGCGGCAAAATGTCAATGTTTGCAAATATAAACCATGATGAGAGTGCTCAGGTCAGTACAAAAACATATCACATAGTGTAAGTGTTTTTTACAAGCAATATCAAGTTCACACTGGTTCAGCCACATTCGATGACATTTATACATCCATTACTGGCTAATGTCCTTTTTTTCGGCGACTTATACCTTTAGGCGCCTCTTGGATGCGCTCATGGAATACGCCAATAATATTCTTAATAAACGGACAGATATTATCATAATCCGACACTTACGCGAATAAAAAAGTACACCATAAAAAATATATTGAAGGCTAAGTCGATCTGCTGCGTGGCACTGTCGCTCCACTTGATACAGTGCTCCACGCCTTGTCTGAAACAAAACAAACAACGCGTTACCATGGCGATGAAACGGGGCGGCAATGCAATGACAGGTACACTGCGACATATCGCCACTGCCGTGGTATTCGATATACACGGCTGCACGGAACATGCAGTGTCCACTGTTTAATGTCCTCGCTGTCATCAATATCCGGGCTAGTGATGACATGACATAGGAATGACATGACTTGATAGCATAGGAATGCCATGCCGCGATAGCATTGCAATATCATGACTTAGCAAAGGTATATACCGTGACTCTCAGGCAGTGACTCTCAGCATCAACGGTAGTTATGGTTATCCCGCTTTGACTACCAAAAATCCGAGTGACTTTTGACCGCCTCCCCTTCCCGTCCGCGTTCCTCAACCCGCACTCCGCAGACCTTGGCTCCAAGCTATGCGGTACAGCATAACTTCAGGCGCTTACAGCTAATGCCATCTAGGGAGAGCAATACAAGTTGGCATGTATGCTGCTGTTACTCAGTATTCTTGAAAACGGGGAAGAGCAACAAGTGAGGCACCGTTGCCGGCGGTGAATGAGAGAGCCATAAGGAAATGTATGCTGAATTTCAGCTCAAGCGGGCGAGATGTTTCAGAGACATTAAAGCAGGGTGCGCACAAGCGCGAGTGCAGGAAGTCGGCCAATCCTCCATATCACCAAATGTATTTTGTTCTCCCTTGTATTGATTTCTTTAAACTGATTCCGCTCCGTAGCTTAGTATGAGAGCGCTAGACTTATAACCTACAGCAGTGAGAGCCCGGGTTGGAGAGTTGATGACCTACGCAACAAGCTCTGCTTGGCGCAGGTCCTGACTTCGGAAATACATTCATATAGAACATTTCCATTAAAGTTATTTTAAAAGAATTCCACAATAGAAACATGTATAGCAGATAAAATTATAATAAACTGGTGATGATAAGTTAAAAAGTGATATAGGTCGGCATGTTGCATGCTGGCAAGCGGCTGTGCCTTCCATCAGAATCGTTTGTCAGGTACCGACAGTGCAGAGATGCTGAGGAAGGAACCAAGAGACACTCCTGAGACATCGCGTATGTGCCCGTGCAGAATAACGATTTAATTTCGAATTGGTGAAGATCAGTTATTTTGAACTGTAAAGCTTCTTCTTGGAGAGCGCAAAAGAAATTGAAGAAAATTGCCAAATTGCAAGCCACCAAATCAAGTTGTTTCCGATTAGTTCAGCAGATCATAGACTTTTCCAGCCCAACAACCCTGAGGTAAATAATTCATATTTAAACTCACAGCACATCTTACATTACTGTATTCCAATAGGTGCTCATTGATTGGTGAACATGTGTGGTCCTGACAAGCACGCCTAGCTAGACGTGCTCCTGCACGCCGCCGATTAAGGCGGAGCACAGGACGCTACCGGCTACAGGGGGAGGGGGAGGGGGGAGAGGGGGGACACATGCTGCGAATACAGAGCGGCGGTGACGCGCGTGTCACGCGCCCGTCACCGGCCGAAGAACACCCAAAGCTGCCCAGCCCCGCACCAGTGGAGACGCGACGAACAACGCTAAAGAGGCGACTTGTTTCAGAGTTTGTTGCCATGCAAACACCCTAGCATATTCTCATATGTTTAATTGCGTTTGAAACATTGTACTCAAGCATGAATAAACACTGAATAATTCGGGTTTCTCCTGCTGAAAACGTTAAACAACGCAAATAAAGGAGCATTCGTCCACTATTCACATTCGTTTGTGTTAGCATTCTTACAGCATTGCCTGCATGCGCTATAGTCTTTGAAGATATTTATTTTAAATGAGCAGATGGTCATTTGGTATAGTCGAAATATGTTATTTGCATAACCAATGGCAGGCAAACAGATTATACGGTTAATATACACCAAACAGCTGAGTTATTGGTTAGAGACATCCAAACAAGCATAACTAGCGACAACATTGCATTGACACAAAACTGCGTACGATCCTAAAAGTCAGCAATAAAACCTAAAATCACACGTTTTCTAGTCTCATGCCAAACAACGACAACTCTAATCAGCTACCGTCCCGGAAAACCAGCAGCTCTTCTTGGAGACTGTTCAGAAACCAGCAGCTCTTTTTGGAGACTGTCCAAAAGGCAGTAGCTCTTTTCGAAAACTGTCCAGAAATTAGCAACGCTATCAGGATTCAGTCCAAAAAGCAGCAGCTCTATCCGAAGACAGTCCAGAAACCAGCAGATCTTTTCAGAGACCGTCCGGAACCAGCAGCTCTTTTCGGAGACTCCCCAGAAATTAGCAGCGCTATAAGAAGTCAATCCAGAAAGCAGCAGCTCTATCCAGGGTCATTCCAGAAATTAGCAGCTCTATCTGAAGAAGCCCCGAGACAAACAGAGTGAGACAATGACAAATTCGAGAACCCGCCAATCTAGTTAAATTTGATTGATATAAAGAAACATGAGAGTTTTTTTATGTAAACGACATCAGAATAATATATTCCTGGTGTTTTTTTTATTAAGCAGCCGAACTAGTCTTCGTAACATGGCCCAAACTGGAAGCTTTCGCGGCAGTTTTTGTTATTGTCTCATCCCTGGTGTCAAGAAGGGGAATCAAGCAGCGCAGACGAGGGAAGGACTGCCGCGAGAGCACCAGCCAGCCAGACCAGACCAGCCAGACCGGCCAGCAGCAGACCAGCCAGACCGGCCAGCAGCAGACCAGCCAGCAGGCCGGTCCTCTGGGGCGGTCCGGATGTGGCCCGCTGTTCAGTTTACCGGACAGCCGGGATGCCCCTGTCTTCGTCTCCGCTGGTCACCTCCTGTCCCACGCTGCAAAATAAGGGCCGCACGCTCACATCCTAGCCCACACGTCACAATAAGAGAGCTCTGCACCTGACCCACACTGTAATATGAGAGACACACGATCACATCCTAGCCCACACGTTAAAATAAGGGAGCTCACCTGACTCGCACTGTATATGAGAGATACATATTCACATTCAACACACACACACGGTAACAATAAGGGTCCCACGCTCACCACCTGACCGACAATGTAAAATAAGAGACACGCGCTCACATTCTGACTCAGTATGCAACAAAGACATCGCTCAGCTCAACACCAGGTAAAAGGGTCGTCCCTTTTTCGGGTTGATAATTGGGCGGCTAGGATAGACATCACATATTATTTGTATTCTGATGGTGCACATTGTCCAAATAACTTGTCGCTAGGATTGCTCATTTGGCTCGAGGATCTGTGTTTCATGTCAGATACCTCAGACAAAAGTCACCTTTAAGCCAAGTATAAGGACAATACATCTGACAAACATATACGCGTTCGGCGAAAATTTGGATTTGATCGCCGTGCTCCTTTTTTGTTGCTGCTGTAAATATAATTTGGGTTCTGTGTTTTTTTTCTCAGGGGGTCACTAGTCGGAGATTGGGCGGTTAGCTGCTGCAACCCGTCCTGGCCCCGCATACTGACAAAGTCTTCACTTGTCCATATCTGCCAGCTCTTATGCTTCACTGCCACACAAAATTACCAAGAAAAGAAGGAGATTGCAGAAATGCCGCAGCGGGCTCGCCACTGCTTATCTTGACATTGCGCTTTGTGGTACAAATCATTAGTATATTGATAAAAAAGCATTTAAAAAAAGCATATTCAGAATAAACAATAAATTATTTTCCAATGTCAGTCATCTTGGGCAACACTAATTGATTCTGTTGCACATAAGAGAAGTAAATATCTCTGAGAAGGCGCAAAAAACCCCTTGAGGGAACAGCTCAGCGTGCTAATACCCCCCCCTCCCCCTGTGACCTGTCGGCGGAGACGTCCGTTTGGCAGCGTGCCAAGTGGGAGACGTTCCGCGCCCCGCGGCGGTCAGTAGCAGCGTGAACACCACACACACAACACACGGCGCGGCAGGACAGCGCGACGCTCTGTGTTAGTGTTGGCTGACGACGGGGCCCGCTGTGAGCGAGAGGTCCCGAACGACATCTGTGACGAGCTGGCGACGCCGGGGTGGAGTCCAAGGGGGAGTGGGAACGTCAGGGACGAGTCCACCGGGGAGTGGGAACGTCAGGGACGAGTCCAAGGGGGAGTGGGAGCACCAGGGAGAGTCCAGACACGTGCTGGCTCTCGCAGAATTCGTTCCCGCTAGCTAATCAGCGGGAATAAAGGCGAATGGAATCGAATGCAATTTTGGCCACCTCGTCACTCCGCATGCATGCACCACCTGTTCTATCCGTATACTGTTCACCTTGCATGTAAAACTTGTTCCATCCATGTACTGTTCACCATTCATGTACCAACTGGGTCATCCGTGTACATACTGTTCACCCTGCAGGCACTTTTCAAAATATATTTAAAAGTAAATAAGTGTTTTACTTTGTTTTAACTACTTGACACTTCCTATGTGGCATGAAGTGATGCGACAATAAAACACTTGTATCTTCTTTTAAACCACAGCAACAAAAGACTACTTTTTTATAAACCAAACACATTGACCTTCAGCATGCCATAAATCCTCGAGCGCATCACGCAATCGACGGCCGTCGTCTCCACCAGCCCATCACATTCCCCTCACGAGTGCGGAGACCTGGAACCACTCCGCACCATATCTGGCAGCCGTCCAGATCTGGCAGCTGTCCAGATCTGACAGCGATAATGTCGGCCGCTGCGTCCATCCCTCCTACCCCCGGCCTCCTTCCTCTCGGTAACATTGATCGGGGACCACGGAACCCCGCCGGGTCACTCTGCTGGTCAGCAGAAACTCGGCCCGGCCACCGCGCATCTGGCAGCCCGCCGAGCGCCGGAGATGGGCTGCCAGATGGGCACACAGGGCGCCGATGATGGCCCGTTTCCCCTGGGCTGGCGGAATGGTGACTGGTGAGTCAGCGCCCGGGGGTGGCTGGGGGGGGGGGGGCGATACAGGGTCAAACGGGGCGTGATGGCTTGGTCAGCACCCGCAATGTGTAGGTGTAGGACTGTAGGAGGCGCAGCACCAGATGGAGCGGAAATGTCGCGGTCACGACGGGACAAACGTGACAGGGAAACAAAGTGAGACGAAAAACATAGGTACAGGTAAAAGCGCATGGAGGGTAAACATAATGAGTAAGAAACTAACTTGCAGTGGAGCTCAACTAGTTTTAACTTTCAGTCGGTTGACACAGATGAACGACACGCTGTTCACAGATGAGCTGTATTTTTTTTTAATTGAGTCAGTTCTCAAGCATCCGAAATGTGTCAGCGGCAGTATGTTGCAGCTAAACTAGCATCTATTGTCTTTTCTCTGAGCCACACATGAAGCAAACCGTCACTCCGACAGGATTTATTAGCTAGATACAAAGTGCGGCAGAAAAATGAACTTGTTCTAATGTCTCGCAACTCTGGTAATAGTGTCGATACGGAGATGTTTTAAGCACGAATATAATGCAAATGCATGTAAGTTTATGTTCCCTAAATTCCAGTTCATTATTTTTATTTGGTGCAGACCACCGACAACTTGAAGCTGCTGAACAAAATAAAACGCTACTCGCTTCCAACCATATTTTTGTTGGCAAATGTGTCGATCGTATAATTGAAAACAAAACGGCAGTATCAAATCAGACAAATCATGCTGGATAATTCCAGAACATCACCCAGGACCCCTATTCATTAGAAAATCATGGCACTAAGCTTCAAGTCACACCTTGCTTACATGGAAGAGTACAGAGGTCACGCATACAGTGATTTAAATGGTCAGTGATCACCTTCCATTTCATCGTGTCTTAACCCGCGCCGTGCCGGTGCTCGGCGCCACCTTCCTCGTGCCGGGGGGGTGTTTAAACACCCCCCCCCCTTCTAACTCAGTCTCTATAGCACGTAGGCTAAAACAAAAGACACCGTTGGAAAGCTCGGAAAAAATC
>JARBER010149802.1:0-10815 GCA_030265075.1 Balanus glandula
AGAGGGAGAGGGAGAGGGAGAGGGAGAGGGAGAGGGAGAGGGAGAGGGAGAGGGAGAGGGAGAGGGAGAACGAGAACGAGAACGAGAGGGAGAACGAGAACGAGAGCGAGAACGAGAGCGAGAGCGAGAGCGAGAGCGAGAGCGAGAGCGAGAGCGAGAGCGAGACGGTGCACACACGTAATACAGAAGTTCCTTTTCCGCTAAGTAGAGCTAGCTCTGCGAAGTCAGCAAGTAAACACACGGCCTGCTGCGGACCATAATAGGATTACGGTGGGCAGGGGCCGAGCTCAGCCATCAGTTGCGAGCCAGCACTGCTGTCTCAGCTGACTTGTCCACAGACAAACCAGCCATCTGCCCGGATAGACCTCTACTCTCTTAGGAAAAAACACGATTCTCTCCCCCAAACTGGCACGCTGCGTTGTCTAGACAAGCCATGTCTAGACATTACAAGTAACAATAGCGTTCACTGCTCAGTTATGCAGATCTGACACTTCCACAAAAAGACCCACTCTTCGTTCCGAGAATGCTGAGATCGATCTTCGTAGAAATGGTGTCTGACAACCCATGGCACACTTACTCGGGTCAGAGGAGAAAAATAAATTACCTATCATCTAACATTAGACGCTTGACACTAATATTTTAACTTTCATATGCACTTTTTATCGAGAAAACTAAACTGTAGGTAAGGAAGTCCAAAAGAATTTGAGAAAATACATAGAGGCGCTGCCAATTACCAAGCATGTTTCCTGGACCGGTATACTGTGCCGCCGGGCACCCAGGCGCAGCGGTGCAGTATATCAGCCAGAATTCAGCACGTCTTGCCTGAGTTAGTATACCGTATTAGCTATACTGTACCAGTGTAAGTACCTACCTCGTTGCCGACATTTTAAATAATGCTAACGTTTTATCGGCTTCTGTTGACATCGGATAGCATACCCTGCGCCGGTGCGCCAACTGTTGAGCCGAGTTTGTGTATGCTCGTGTGCCGTGTAACCCTTCCGCCGCTGACATTCGATTAGTGTCAGCGAAGGCCTCGCCAGTCTCCCCGGGGATTCATCCCCGACGTACTCGGCGCTATTTCGTCGGCGGACGAAATGACGCAGACGCGAAATGACTGTGCCCCGGGCTCATTTGACAAAATTACATTACAGCCGCGCGCAACGACGGTGGCATATCCACAAAAACTGCCCGCTGGCTCGATGAGCATCGCGTAATTTGATTTCGTAGTACACTGGGCGGCGTCAATAAGGCTGAGAGACGCTAATGTTCTTATCTGGTTTTCAGAGGGAACCTTTTGTACTCTCAGGGCAAATATCGCCAGTCAGCTACGTGCTACCAGGATGCAGTCGGATATCGAAGACAATTTGCTCGTAAGTATTGCTTGGCTGTTTTTGCAAGCCCGTATGTATGCTGCGTTTGCTTTCCAGCTTTTTAAACATTTGCAAGTATACTAAGCCACTACAAGGTAATCAATTAATTACTGCGTCATCAAAGTATTTTACTTTTTAAGTAGCCATATATATGGCTCAAGATTTACAAACCATTTTATGTCTTTTCAGAAGCCTACCTCAATTTGGCACACGCTCAGCTAAAACTAGGACAATCGCTAATAGCCCGACAAATATTACTCGCCTGCTGTGACCTGAACGGGTCGCGCATGCGGGATCCAAGATCGCACAGTTCAGCCAGGGTGGGCTGTCTCGTGGAGCTGGGACGGATGTACGCGGAGGAGGACAAGGACCCGCCGCTCGCTCTAACGCAGTTCCGGCGGGCTCTCAATCTGGCCCCAGACGATTACAACAAAGAGGTGCGTTGCGTCATAACTTGTGTATTTACTGACATGTAACGTGTACATGTAACTGAGGACACAGCAACGCATGCACTTTCATAACGGTCATTTACTATACTTGTTGATGACCACAGGATTCATATCAAGCATGCGTACAAACATAAACCTTGCCTCCACGAGTAAGCGATGATAAAATGGCCACACCTCTTCCACTCCAACCCTCTTCTTACTTTCCTTTTTACTACTCTTTTTAACTTTCTCTCTTTCCCCGATAAGGTCGCATGCCCGCCGATCCGGCTTATTGAGCGATCCGTCGGCTGCCACCCCTCACGCAACAGCTGGGCCGGGCTGGGCCGGGCTGAGCTGGGCGGCGGCGGCGGCGGCGGCGCTCCCCGCTCCAAACCCATCCGTCTCGCCCGGACGGCGGCGGCGGCACCGATCACGCCGCCGCGCCCGGCCCATCCGTCTCTCGCGCCGGCGCAATATGGCCAGTCGGTCCGTCACCAATCAAATTAGAGCTCACGGTAACGGTGTCAGGCGCGGCCGACACATGTCGCCGCTCCGTCACCGGCCGCCGGACACACAGCTGACTGCGTCGCGCCAACGTCACGTCGGCCGGCAAATATCGCACAGCATAGCTCAGCTCTCTGCCATACTACTGATAATCTGTATACACAGACACATACATTTCACATGTGCATCCCATATATATCTGCAATGCAAACCACTGAGAACATGCTTCTGTGTAATGTCTTATTGCGGATTGTTGTATGGTGCAACTCTGCAACCGAATCATGATTACTTGAACTTACCAACTAATCTCAAAGGTTTACTCCTGGGATGTGGTTTAAGGTCGACACATTGTCGCCCTTCCTTGAACCCAGAGCGCGACCTTTGACTGGTCGCAGAGTCCGACCTTAACAGGTCTGCGGGTTTGCACTCCATGCTAAGTGTGCTGTGGTGTTCAGTGGCTGCTATCCGCCCTCACAGTGACTGAATATGCAGCGGTGCGGCGGCGGCGGCGGCGGCGGCGGACACAGTGCGGAGAGAGGGGCCGCTATTTACGTTCTGTGACACGGCTCTGCTTTCAGACCATCTATAACCTGATCGGCGAGGCGCAGTACCGCATGGCCAACTATGACGAGGCCGAGAGCTGGTTCAAGAAGGCGCTGCAGATTCAACCGGCCATGGTGCACGCCCATCTTTTCTACGGCAAAATGCTGGCCAAAAATGTGAGTGATTTACTTGATAAAAGATTTGCAGAAAGTTTGTTATTCGTTGAGTCAATAATTGCGAATGGATCGGGGTGTTTTCTGTTTCCAAAGGCAGAATAAACATTCTGCCTGGCTCAGCAAAGGATGTTTTTTTTCCATGTAACTGACAACTATTAATGCGCGTTTGTGGACAAATGTCCAAAGAAATGTCCAAGGCTTGGGATGCATCTTTTCAGTTTCCATTCACAATATTGGATTCAAAACAGTGCATTGCGGCTGGTGCGTAGGTACATGTATGCAATATGTGCAACAGAACTTGAATACTTTATTCTTGGCACTGTTTGCCAGTAAAGTTCGATGCAGTTGTTGCATCATTTTTAATTAGAGCTCTATAGAGACACATCCGCATGATAATAAAACATGCCTACATACAAGCATATTATGTGAAACACGACGTGATATTATAACCCCAGCTCCAGAAGAGCCTTTTACCGTCGGTGATGCGTTTTTGATGGCATTTGCATACTACATGTGACAAGATAATGTTCCTCCAGAGATATGCTGCATAATGGATGCCACATCTCCGTATTTCAGTATCACACAACTACAAGCTATTTACGGAATTTTTTATCTTGTTATTTCTAAACATTGGATGAAAATTAAAATTGAATTATCGCGGGTTGTTCAATAATGACACATCTAGTTTAATTGGAGATATAAGTGGAATTAAGAACAAAAGACATTTTCCAAATATGTAATTATAACTACAGTACTCTATATAATGCAGGAAAGAAGCTTTGAAAACAGCAATTACATACACGTAATGCGGTTCTTTTGATGTTACAGAAAACTCGTGTAGACGAAGCAGAGAGCTGGTTTCACAGAGCTCAAACGACTGCACCAAACAACTACGTCGTGTACCTTCATTACGGTGAGAATAATATATATTAAACCGCGAGTAGGTAGACAAAATTATTTAAACGTCGAGCCGCTGGCGAGACTTCTAAATGATTTTCTACCTACGAGCGGTTTAATGCTTTCATCCGGTGCCGTCCACATTTTTTTTTCACGAGCTTTTCATAGCTTTCCTTAGCATTTATACGGCTGACGACCGTATAAATTTTATTTAAACGCTCGCCAACCGAATACATTTTGAGTTATTCGCCGGCACCAAATATTTTGCATTTAGCACGTGAAGCAATCACGAAATATTTTGCGGTGCGGGATAAGTATTTGTATCATGCAACTGAAAGACTATGTTCCATAGCGACACATATTCATCCGTACCTGACTATGATTAAATTTCGCCATGGTCTCTTGGAGTCATCATGGTCAGTTCAATGACCTCAAAGTATTTTGTGAAACCTTCCAACTATTTTACGTTGAAAACATGGCTAAAAACTAATTCGATTGTTGAGTTACACGATAAATAAATTCATGTGCTCTTCCAATGATAAACGTTTGTCATAGACTCGACGCTACGCGTCTCGTCCATGACGTACGTTATTCATTGGACTCGCCCATGAATATATAAAACTCTTTTTCTCGCACACTTTACCTTGCATCGGTCCAGTTCTTGCACCTGATGTTGGTTCTTTATTTTTGTTGGATATTTTGTCAGCTTTGGCCAACATATATAAATTGTTTGTTCTTGTGATGAGATGTGTTACAATATAATACTTGTATTAATTATTCAGAGAGTTGAATAGGGTAACATGCTTCCGAAAAAAATCCGTTATAAAGGAAAAAACTGCTTGGGCCGCGATGAGACTCATGTTATCATATCATGCTGACCCAGAAGCCCTCTTGCCCAGCTGACTCTCCTCTGACGTCATCACAGGTCAGTTTCTGTACGAGACGGGTCGGCTGAGTGAGGCGGCCGCCGTGTACGGGCGAGGTACGGAGCTGGCCCCGTCCGAGTACGACCTGACCTTCAACCTGGCCAACGTGTACCGCGAGCTGGGGCGGCACCAGCTGGCGGAGGAGTTCTACCGCCGCGCCGCACATATCCGGCCCGAGGTACACATATCCGGCCCGAGGTACACATATCCGACCCGAGGTACACATATCCGACCCGAGGTACACATATTCGGCCCGGGGTACACATATCCGGCCCGGGGTACACATATCCGGCCCGAGGTACATATATCCGGCCCGAAGTACACATATCCGACCCGAGGTACACATATCCGGCCCGAGGTAGGTACACATATCCGGCCCGAGGTACACATATCCGGCCAGAGGTACACATATCCGGCCCGAGGTACACATATCCAGCCCGAGGTACACATATCCGGCCCAAGGTAGGTATGCATATCCGGTCCGAGGTACACAGCGCAATCAGGACGCGTGCTTTCGCTGCTGTTTGTTGTATGCGGATGTGGTGGAACAAAACACATTACAATACATGAACTAGTTTTTGTCTCCATGCTTGTAATGATATGCACAATAGGTATATTTATGGGCGAGTCCCGATGAGTAACGTTTCTCATGCACGAGACACGTAGCATCAAACGCAAAAAAGTAAAACATTGAAAATAAAGTATATAAAATAGAATGGTGGCAATGAGTCCATAACACAATTTTCCACAAACGAGCTTTTGACAAACGTTTATCCTTGAAAGAGCCTATGTATTTATTGATCGTGCAACTCAGCGATTCAATTTATTTTTCGTTATTTTCGACATAATACAACTGGGAGACTCAACAAAATATGTACTTTAAGGTTATCGAACTGTCAACGATGTTATCAAGAATCCATGACGAGATTGAACTGTAGGCAGATATTTATGAACACTGTTGCTATGGAGCATGATCTTTCAGTTCCATGGTAATGAACGAACTTCAAATGTAAGACAGGTTAATGCACTGATATATGTATTATCATGCAACTGAAAGACTATTTTTCATAGCGACACGTGTTCATGGTACATGGTAGCGACACGTGATCATGGTATTCACGTGGAGCATGATCTTTCAGTTCCATGGTAATGAACGAGCTTCAAATGTAAGACAGGTTAATGCACTGATATATGTATTATCATGCAACTGAAAGACTATTTTTCATAGCAACACGTGTTCATCTGTACCTGACTATGTTCAAATCTCGTCATGGTCTCTTGAAGTGATCATAGTCAGGTCAATCATAGAGATTGTATATGATCTCTATGAGGTCAATAACGTCAAAGTATTTTGTAAGCCTTTCAATTATTTTACTTTGAAAACATGGCGAAAAATGAAATTAATTGTTGAGTTGCACGATGAATACGTTTATGGGCTCTTCCAATGATACACGTTTGTCATAGACACGACGCTACGCGTCTCGCCCATGACAAACGTTAATCATTGGACTCGACCATGAATATATAGACATAAGACGATCGATGTCCATATTTTGTACCGCTTATACTAACAGTGTAATGAAGGGCATCGTTCCGTTCCGATTATTCCCGTCAGTCTGCACCATAGAAACAGGGACCCAGCGGGCACACGACTCTCACTTCTCTGCCGATTCTTTGCAAATTGGCAAAGAATTGGCATATTTTTTTTGGATAGTCGAGGAAAACAGTACAAGACAAAAAGGTTCACCAAGGCGAGAAAAGTTCAAATATGCAAACAAATATTGCATGGGGTTCTCACAACACCAGATGAAACACATTCTGACTACTCATCTTTCGTAAAGTATCTATATCCCTGCTCTGTGTTACAATGTGCTCGTGTATAAAGCATATAACACAATGCTGTAACTTCTACAATGGCCTGGTTCCAAACTGACACCCCGTACCGTATGATCTCTCCTAACGCCGCGTCCCGCTCCTCTTCACAGGACGTGCAGAGTCACCGTAACCTGGGCGCCATCCTGCACCTGAACGGTCAGCTGCGCGAGGCGGAGGCTGCCTACCTGACCGCGCTGCGGCTCAGTCCTGCAGACCACGTGACCGAGGTCAACCTGGCGCGCCTCTACAACGTGATGCAGCGTCACGACCTCCGGCCGCGCACCGGCAGCCCGGAGCGGCCCGAGTTCAGAGCGCGCGCCGCCAACGGCACGTGACCTCAGTGACCTCACTGACCTCAGTGACCTCAGTGACGTCACTGACCTCAATGACCTCAGTGGGAGGTGAGGGTGGTGTGGAGGGGGCTGGCGGTCGCAGCGATCACAGCAGTCACAGCGGTCGACGCTCTGGTCACCGGCCGCGCGGGAGGGGAACTCGGGACGTTACGTGACGTGAATCATGCATTCCTGGCTCATTGCTGGTGCCTGACGATGGCGGTGGGTGGAAGTCCTTGATCAGGACCACTGGACCGCGCCAGTGATCTCAGAGTGGGGTGTTGAGCGGTGGGAAAATGAACCTGCTGAATCTGCTGGATGAATGAGTGGGAGAGCGCAAATCAGGCCACGGAGAGCGCGAGTTGGCCATGTTTCCCATATCTAATGTGATCGTGTCGAATGTTGGATAACTATTTTATCAACGTGCTGTTCTTGCGATGTAATACATATATTCATGGTTGATGATGTGTTATTATGTACCACTTTGCTCTTATATGGTCATCGTCGATCACAAAATATATTACAACATTCACGCCCTTTTTAAAACATTTCAACTAAAACATGACCTTCCTAAGAAAGAGTTCTTTGCTAAGAAAGTTAAAGCAGTGAATTTATCGTTAGCTTTACAGCTCATCGTTAGCTTTTCCTTCTAACATTTCTCGCGACAGTGTCTCATTTGTACCTGATAACTCAGATTTAGGTAGTTATGCACTTCAAGATATGCATTCGATTCGGCTCTCGGTCACGTTCGAACTGCCTTGAGGATGTCTAAATAATTTTTCACCATAATGAACCGTGGTAGATGAGTTTTTTTAATCTTGTCTCGCGTTGGAGGAAAAGTAAGCATACGAATGATCAATTCCGGAAGTCAACCAGTTATCGAAAATGAAAACAAGTAGGTCACATTGTGTGAACAGTTATTTGAAGACACATGTTTCTCCATGGAAAAAGCTGATGAAACGAATTCACAAACGTAAACTGCATACAGCTGAAATTGATAAGAAAATATTATTTTCATAGTGTATGAAACTGTGTTTTTTCAAGCGGGGATTAATTGGTAATCATAAATATGTGCACATATAGTGTAGTAATTATCTGGAAGTGTTTAAAAGACAGTAACATCCTGATGATACCAACAAGTAAAAAACGTACAAGGAACTAGTAGCACAGTTCTATTCGTCCATATCATGGACAAAATATATAACATTACATTTCTCGGAGTCTCTTTGGCAAAATGTGTAGTACTAATTCGGCAGCCTTTCGGCGCCTTCAGCCGAACCCGTGGTAATCAAATTCCGAAAAGCTAAGGACATCCAATGGCGACCCCACGGTAATCGCATTCACAACAGCCAAGAACCTCCAGTGACGTCACGCCTGTCTTCGGAACTCCAACTCCAGCGTCCGACCCATCAGCCGCGCCTCTGCCGGACCGACTTGGCAGGCGCGACAAATGAGCGATGTCTTTTTTGTTTGCGGCGGCTGCTATTTGTATTCGGTTTACTATCGACCAGCGAGCTCGTTAGCGCCCGAGAGAGATCGTCTATCACTGTGGTGGGCGTGTCGGCCCGGTTGTGACGGATGGTCCCCGCTGGCAGCCGAGACAGGACACCTTGCAGGCTGACTCGTCAAGCGGAAACTACGATACGATCAATGGGTCGCGCCGCGGCTCCGATAGAGGAAGCGCGGCCAGAATGTGAAGCTGAACGGCTTTCGAAGATGGGCGGAACAGTCAAGCGCAGCACGATGATGCTGATGCGTAAGGTTATCGTTATATTCGGCATGACACAGGAAGGCGACAGCTGATGGTAACTCGGCATTACTAGAGCGGAACGGAGATTCTGATATAGAATAACGGTGAACCCTCAAATCCGACAATGGTGAACAGGCGATCTTTCAGCTTTATTTACATCTGATTCTTGATAGTCACCTCAGACACACGTGGTTTATAGCGAGCAGTGGTATCTCAAGCGGGATTAACGCATAGTAGATTGTGTCGCTGAAAGACACGGAGTAACAGAATGAAACAATGCATAGGTCAATAAATGCCACGGCAAGTCAACAACTTCATCCTGCGTCAGCGACAGCGGGACAATACGACATAGTGGTAACGTCACTACGCTATTGACGTCACCTCACACCACATCACAACACGTGAACGCCACGCCACGGGACGTCAGTGGAGACATAACATCAGTAGTAACGTGACGTTAGGGCATCTCGTTCACCGCGATGGTGCAGACATGCTCTATTGAAAACCAGCGGAGCAAACAAAATGTCACAGAGCTCGGAACAACAGTAACAAGAGCGTCTCCGTTCATTGATGGTCGGGAGAGCAAATAGAGAATACGTCAAAACACCAGATACGGTAGAGGATATGTGCATGAGGCAGCGTATGGGCGTGATATGAGCCAGAAGCTATAAAGGAGATGGCCGAGGAACGCTCCGACAAAAAATTAATAAGGCAGACATCTCCAACTGCCTAATTAATTTTCAAGTCACGGTCCACCATGTCCAACATCACGTCATTGTATACCTAGTCAGAGAATTAATCATGCGGTGAGGGGTTAAGCGATTCTGACTCGTAGGCTAGTCTGGAAGTAGTCGCTGTTAGTGGATCTGCTAGGCGTCACTAAAAATACGACGTTGAAATTGATTTCAGTCCTTTCGGTGATAAAAGCCTGAGGACAGAGAAATTTGAGTGCGCCATCTCGAGTTACGACCTAGTAGTTTATTTCCGATGAGCCATTCGGACAAAATGGGAAATTTGAAAATAATCGACCACATATTTCAGGAGGGTTAGAAAATATATCTTTCTCTGAGTACGAGACACGAAAAATATTTGAATCATTTGTCAGTGGTCTTTTACTTAAATCTTCGCGTAAAAATGTTTAATTATCAGTTATCAGATTGGTTCACGAATACCTACATCCAGAAATGTAATAACATTAGCCATTGGGAGGGAAATACACTCTTGTCTGATATTACTGGCGGTGTGCGCACTGGTGAGTACGCGGACTGGTCGTGACATTCGTTTTCCTCCCATGACGAAACGGAATTTTACCATTCAATCACAACAACCTTTGGTATATAAACTGCGGTCAGATTCACGCACACGGCCATCCAACAGAGTTACATTTTTCACTTCTTACTTCTCCTGGTCTTCTATCGACGAATCGCGCCAGACACTTCCTCCTTCCGCTCCCCGCACAGACACTTCCACTTCCGCTCCTCCCCCCCCGTCTTTCCTCCTCCCAGCGGTGCCTTCCGTTCCCCGTCACCGTGCACCCTGCGGCCGGCGCCGATAGGATCTGTCGACCTCCGGACGGTGACAGGTCGGCCGCCGTTCCCGCTATTTATCGCAATGTTTGCCGGTGGGCGTGCCGTCAAATCGGTTAAAAATGGCGCCAAATGCAGCTGCCCGCGGCGGCGGCGGCGGCGGCGGCCTGTCTGGCGCGCGTCCTAAATCGTCCGCCCAATCCAGCTGTCTGGGAGCGGGCCGTCCTGACGACAGGAGCAGCTCGACGCCACCGCCCGCCGCCGACCTCTCCCGCAGGAGGGGGGGGGGGGGCGCTGACCTCTCCAGGCGGGGGCTTACCTCTCCAGGGGGGGGGCTGGGCTTTCTGGGGGGTCTCATCGAGCCGCCGGATCGGTGAGACTCTGGATTGATGGCGTTCTGCCCGATGGTGGACATTAGAGTTCTACATGGCTGCACTTTTCCACGGCCTACCCGCCCCACAGCCATGGCTCCACAGCCACAGCCGGGC
>JARBER010149913.1:0-17433 GCA_030265075.1 Balanus glandula
GGGGGGGGGGCCCGTTTTACGCCCCCCCCCCGTCGGTTCTAAGTTGGCCCCCGTCGGTGCGAGGGTTAATGTCCATACATTGATAGGATCCGTACATTCTCATCAACTGTGGTAGTCTGGGTCGGCCCGGTCGCCTACCAAGTTCATATCGTCCCTAAGCTATGATATGAGTATCTATACTAACGCCTCTATCGGGTACACAAAGCAGGGGCAACCAGCTCGAGTGCCGAAGTTTACTGTTGTTGAGCACTGATACGCCATGATCGTTTGATCGTATGATCGTTTTCTTCGGAACCAAGTGTCGTGGGGAGACGCAAAAGGCGGCAATTGAAAGGTCTGCATTAGACGCATCTAGCGCATACTTGATTTTGTTAAGTTGAGGTCACATGTCAGGTCAAGGTCAGATCAAATGTCAAAATCGAGACTTTGGGGTTTACCCCCCCCCCCCCAGCCAAGCGTGGGTTAATGATTGAGGCATGCATTGCTGTACAGGCCACCGCAAACACACCGCTCCCCATTCAGGATGAATGCCGAAATGGTTGAATAGCTGAATGCTTCCTTCCAATGCCCGATTCCACATCTAAGTTGGCGGCGACATTTATTGTATGAGACTGGTAACGAGCTATGGAAAAAGGAATTATTTAGTAGGGTTCCCTGTGGTTCATTATGCGGAGTAAAAAATAAAAAAAATATTGAGTGGCGAGGGAATGCCCGACAGCGAGAATCGAGCGGGAGTGGGGTGGCGGGGTAATTTATAGGTATACAAATATTTACAAAACTGGGGGACAACCCCCCCCCCCCTCTACGGTGGCGCCCTTGCCCAAAAGCCACGTCAAAGTTCATCGAAGAGAAGTATTGTATACACTACACTTTGAAGTGGTCATTTTTGGGAGGAGAGACAAAATGGAACAAGATATCCGTCGGAATATACCCTGAGCGCTGATAAGACTGTCGGGTACGAGTGAGCCTATGGCGGGCGGGCCGCCGCTGCTGCTGCCATGCGGGCGTGCCGGTCGTTCAGGATGGGAGCGGAGCGGGGAGGGAGGAGACGCAGGGCGTATCTCACAAGGTCAGGCCGCCTCCCGGCCTGGGCGGCGGCGGCGGCGGCGTGTCGGGTCAGAGGTCAGAGCAGGCGGCGGCGGCGGCGCGCCGGGCGGCCGGCCCGTCCCTGACGTGACGCAACACTGACCTGCCGCCGCCCGCGCCCGTCAGAGGTCAGAGGGCAGAGCAGAGAGCTCGGGCGGGGTCGATCGGTACACGGGCAGCGGTGATAGGCGGGGCTGGTGCATACTTTCATGGGCTTGAGATAAGGTTTCAAGAGAATCAAGCGGCGATTTTATATGCCTACCAGCGGACCGGCGAATGCCAAGGTTTATGCTAACCGGAAATGTTACTAGTTCAAAGGATATATCCGACGTCAGGTTCAAGTTCATTTATTAACATTTAAACATTTGTTTCTACTCCGAACCGTTTGTTTTTAGCGCGAGCACTTTTTGGTATAAACAATCCATTTCTTGGGGCATCCGGCATTTTACCTGTGGACGAGCTGGCCTCCTGTTGAGAAGCGGACAGACACTGATTTCCACACCTTGCCAGACCAGATCTGCGGTTCTGGCCGGCGGCGACGGCCGTCTCAGGGTCGGCGGCTTCCCAGCCGTTCGGAAGGGCGGGGCCGCCGCTGGGTGTGGTGTGCCGAGGGGAGGTATGTGACCCCTCAGGCTGGGATCACGGCCCGGGTGGAGTCGGGGGCAGGATCATAGGTAGGGGCTGGGGGAGGTATGTGACCCCTCAGGCTGGGATCACGGCCCGGGTAGTGGCAGGGGCAGGATCGTAGATCACGCTGCGCTCCAGCCAGCCCCGGTGCGGCCCAGCCTGGCGTCAGCGACAGGGCGACCTCGGTATACCCTGTTGTCCTCGCCGCTGCCTCTCAGCTCTAACTGCTCGGGAGGACAAGGTGAGCAGGGTAATAACGGCACGATAGTGCGGGACATCGGAATCTTATTCGAATCCAGCATGGTATTGGATTTTTTTTTCACCAATCGAAGTCGTCTTTTTATGGAATAACGCCATCTCGATTCTGAAGGAAGAAAGATTTTGGAAACAGAGGCGCAAACATTCCGCAAATCCACAGCGCAGAACTCTGGCATGCAAATCGATCGTCGATTCCAACCACAACACTCTCTGTCTGAGGTTCCAGTTCCATTCCATTCACAGCTGCCGGCAATCGTTACATAATGTACCGCAGAGACACATGAAGAAAGCTACCGCAGTGTTCCCGGCCAGTAACCTGACATCGCCCAGATATACTAGGCGGCTATTATCCTGACCTGACAGCTATCACCAATTAACCGGACGGATATGTATCACTAATGTGACCCCATGGATATAACCCGAATGAACTGACGGCTATAACCTTGTGACCTCAGGAATCTCACCATGTGGCCTCAGAAATACCACCATGTGACCTGTCGTATATCAGCAGTGTAACCTGACGTATATCAGCAGTGTAACCTGACGTATATCAGCAGTGTAACCTGACGTATATCAGCAGTGTATCCTGACGCATATCAGCAGTGTAACCTGACGGATATCAGCGCGTGTGACCCCACTGACACCCCTGGCCCTGCCGTCCCCAGGTCGGTGTGTGATGTGCCGGCGCTGTGACCTGCTGACACCCCTGGCCCTGCCGTCCCCAGGTCGGTGTGTGATGTGCCGCCGCTGTGACCTGCTGACCCCGGTCAGCTGGCCCATCTGCTGCAAGAACCACTTCCTCTGCTGCCGGCCCATCGCGCGCGCCTGCCAGTCCTGCAACGTCACCGAGCTCGTCTCCTTCTGCCAGGAGAAGTTCGGTCGCTGCTAGGCTGCGACGCTCTGCCAACGTTCTGTTTGGAAACTTCTCAATCTGGGCTGCGAATCGCACACAGGCGTCCATGGTTATCGAAAGACTTCCGGCCTGTGGAGCTTTCGACACACGGCGCGCGTACTGAAGGGGACGCAGTCTGTGGGCGGTTTGGTTGATATTTAGCCGCTGCCGTGCTCTGTTCGCCTCCCCATGTGGCCCCAGGCCATCCGGCAGTCACGCTGGCGACAGACGGTCCCCTGCACCCTGCTCCTGTCAGTGATAGTGCAGCTCATCACGTGAGAGGTAGTCAGTGCGAAGGATAGGCCAACGAGGAAGTACTCTGTAGGCAATCGAATCAAGTGCCTTTCACCCCACTCTGCTCGATAGGCTCATTTGTCATCTGTAATCTGTCACCGATGAACTTGTGGTTCCCAACGGGAAGTAGTCGAGACCACTCGAGTCTGTGGTTTCCAACAGACCCGAGTAGTGAGTGGGTCGAACGTTTGAGTGGTGAAGCGATAGGGCGTGTGGGTTATGAATCAACACAATGGTTGTGTTTGCTTCGAACGAAGGTAATTTAAATGTCCAGTGACTGTTGAGAAATGCGAGATTGATTTTGTGAAAATATAAAAAGAATTGACGCAATTTTTCAACGAACCAACGTTTCGGAGCTCAACTTCTTCGTGATATTTATTGACTAGAGACTTACGTGGCTGATTGACGTGACCTATCAGAGTTCAGGTCAAGTCGAGTCGTTAATTTTCTTTTGCCGGATGCATGTCGATTGTCGAGTGTGCAATGTATTGTTGAACCCTACGGTACGCATACAGCATGAAGCTGTTTTTTTGTGTTTGAACAGATTCATGCTCGCGGCTCAAACAAGATGGCACTGTATTGAGTATAACACTAGTACTATACGAACTCATACACCTAAAATACAGCGAGTCTGTGTTAGTGTAATACCAATGTAGTAGTTAATACCGTGTTATTAGAATGCCTGCCTGAGCGGGACGACACTCGGCGCCGCCATCCCCAGGAACGGGACCATAACCTATCAATACACCCTGCTGTAACCGACACCGTGCAGCCCGCACCCAGCGTCGTGGCCCTGATCACCACTTCCATATCCGCGCGTGACGCCTGCTCGAACCGCTGATGGGTGGCCACGTGACCCGACCGTGAGCAGAGGTCGCACGGCTGCGTGACCGCCGCCAGCTGACAACTGTGACGTCATGCCGCCGCAGCCGTGACCAATCACCGGCGGTTAACGTCACAGTCGGCGGTCACGTGACATATCGGCCCGCCGGCGGCGGCGATACGGGGCCAGCCACGTGACCGAGATCGGCCCGCGTGCAGGTGTGACAGCGCCCTGACCCGGTCACGGTGGCTGGTTACGGCAGACAGACACGGACCTGGCACGGTCGCTGTTAGAACCAAACTAGAGCGACGTAAACTATTCGTCACTCGTTAACAGAGCTCCCACCGATGATCCACCATTTCTAGCATATTAATCTCTCTCTCTCTCTCTCTCTCTCTCTCTCTCTCTCTCTCTCTCTCTCTCTCTCTCCTTCCTTTCCTCGATCCATCTATCACCCACTCCTCTCTGTTCTGCTCTCCGTCCTTCCACCTCTTTCTCAGTCAGATATCTCGGTCACATTACGCACAACCTTTATTTCACATGAGTCCTCCATTTCGCTCTGCGCCGGGCCGTGTCCCGGTGTCCCGGCCCCGGCCCCGGCGCGTGGCAGTCGGTGTCGTCATCACAGTGGTGGTCCGCGGCCGGCCGGTGGTCGTTCACATATAGATGTGCGGTGTGTCGGTGTGCGGCCGGGCGGGCCGCGGCCGCAGGGGCCGCAGCGTCGGCACCGCGGCAGCTGCGGCCGCGTGCAGAGCGGAGGTGGCCTCAGCGTCCGGCCGCAGCGCCGACGTGTACAGGAGCAGGAGGCAAGCGGTGGCGCCAGACAGTGAACACTGGCTCAGAACTGCCGGAGAGACAAGGGAGAATGTCAGTTCAGGGGACAAGCGGTGGCGCCAGACAGCGAACACTGGCTCAGCACTGCCGGGGAGACACGGGAGAATGTCAGTTCACGAGGAAAGCGGTGGCGCAGAACACTGGCTCAAAACTGCCGGGGAGAGGCGGGAGAATGTCAGTTCAGGGGACAAGCGGTGGCGCCAGACAGCGAACACAGGTTCAGAACTGCCGCATAGACACGGGAGAACAGTCAGGATAGAGACGAGCTGACATAGAGGTACAAACAAACAGTGCTGACGGAGACATCAGACGGTACGATCAGACGGAGACATCAGGCGGTACGATCAGACGGAGACATCAGGCACACGGACAATCTGGAGGAAGGCGACACAAAAACACAGAGAAGAGTTACTTAGCACAGACAAACGCCAAGTATGTATATGCGATGGTCCCGAAACACAGAGTTTCGCTGACTTCGTGACTCAGTTGTTGTATCGCGGAGCAGAAACAGACGGGGATCACAGACAGCCGCGCTTACAAAGCCGAGTCATCAGTCATCAGTCAGTAGCGCGATGCGAACCACATACACACTACCTCGTCTATACAATTATATATGTAAAGATCAGCACAAACGCGAGACTGGGTTCGCCGAGCAAGGACATCAGACAGCGCCTCGTCAGCACTGTCTGGTGCCATGAAACCGGGCGGCCAACAGCCGTCAGGGCAACAATCTCAGACAGATTTGTTCTGCTGATGCATGCAAACTAAGGAATATTCCGATTTAGAGTCGGCAACAGTTTCATTTCAAGGACCATCATTTGATGACCAGTTTCCCGATGCCAATTCAGGATTGCCGGCAGACAAATATGAACATTAACATTACTTTAACCAGTGTTACGCTACTCCGTTCTTGGACTTCCGACGAGCTGCCAGCTTCGTCAGAGTGCTGCGATAATGCGATAATGAGATGCAGTATTTAAACGCCAATCAGGTCTGCGTGTTGGCCCGAGGTATATAATCAGGTATTTGCCCACCAGGCCATTCGCTTTGGTAATGCCTAACGGGCTTGGTCTAGTTCTGATTCATATACATATTCAGCAGCAACAAGCCATGCTATTCTCATGACCTTAGGCTAGAGAGCACGCATTATTCATGAGCCAAACGACCATGAAACCATCTGACTACTGCGGTTGCGGAGTCTTAAAACCGAAATCACCACCCGAGCAAAGATAAAGCTCACAATCACTGGCAGCCATGATTGCGTCTGGCCAGCATAAGAGCACTTCTAGAAGCAGGTAACTTCAAGATGCTAACTCATGACGCCAACATTTATGAAATAGTCGTGTTGTCAGGCGACTTCTCTCCACCAACCTCTCGCTAAACATCACGTCTGACCCCAGCGTCGAGCGTGGGCATGATCGACAGCAGTCGTCACAGTGCAGTTATAAGTCACGATGTTGTTGCAGTAGCGTTCAGCTGGCGGTTGGCAGCACGGGGCATGAGTCACCGGCTATGACAACTTCGGCAATCACTAAATCAATGTCACTTTGACAAAATTGAACCTTCTTGGCAACACACATAAAATGTAGCCAAACAAACAAGCAACACTCGATCTCTTCGAACTTTTTATGACGCATGGCTGCAGCAGAAAAATAACTAACCATTCACAAGTTTAAAAATGTTCATCTGACCTGTCTTTTCATTCTGAAATCGCGCGAACAAATCTCCACTAGCGTCCCGCGCCAATATTATATTGTGGGTGTGGTGGCACCGGCTTCGCGTTACCAACACGGCCTAACCGGTTCCTAGTCTGACGGCCGCCAGGAGCGACGTCACAAGCTGGCGTCTGTCGCGGGTGGATCCTTCCGAGAGCCTGAGACTACTCAGCCAGGTTTCAGACAGCTGGCCCTGAGCCAACTTAGCCGGGGAGGACCGAGAAGAAGAGGCGCACGCAGCGCACACAGCCGGGGAGCTGAACACAAGAGGACGGATATCTCAGGCAGTGGCACATTTTCACAGCTACACATTTTGCCTTCATCATTGAAAGTTTTGTAGGTATTACTCAGAACATAAGTGAAGTAAATAGAAACAAATATAGAAAAGAAAATCATCAATTCAATATTAAAATCCTTTTCCTTGGAAAAGGACACCGTTGTGAAGTCACTGGTTGCATTAGCCCTCCCCGGCGTGCCGGACTGTGCCACTCCGCGTGTCTCTAGTAGACCTGGACCGACGGGCTTCTGGTGGCCCCCCTCCTGGACCGACATGCCTCTGGTGCCCCCCTCCTGGACCGACATTCTCTATCGCTGACAGTTTACATCTCCCAGCAGACACACGAGCGTGACTGTACCTCGAGAGTTCCTCATCCCGGGCCGCCGTGGCCCGTGTTTGGTAAATACATCGCCATATATGACGCATTCTACCCTAAACGTGTGATTAATCGTAATCATATTAGTGGGCATTGATGAATTTTATCAAATTAATTTACCATGTCCAATGCTCGTGTGTACATGTTGAGCTGAGATATCGAAAATGGTGGCGGTAACCGAGCTTTTTGGGCTAATGTATGTCTGAAATATCACGACGGTTATTGCAGATTTCCTCCCAGTTTTCGTGGATGGAGCGTGGAAAGCTGCAAGATTACTTTACTAATAGGTAGCTGAAGGCGCATAGAACCGCAGCTGACAGCAGACAGGATATCGTATCTGTGTGATATAGGCTTGTGGAATGTGGAGGGTCGAGGCAGAGCAGTTAGCAGCTGGAAAACTGGCAGCTCCATTCCTGGCATCACAAACGGTTGCCATGGAGACGAAATGCCATCGCGGCCGTGGCATGATTCATTTACATGGTAACCAGTAGCGCCATTCCATGATGATGATGTAATGACAAGGTTCAGCTGCAGCGGAAATGTCCCATTGAGACCGGCGGGAAAAGGCGGAGCTGCAGTTGGCTCTAAACGGGTCTTCAAAAGTGACCAGTCTGAACTCAGGAGGCGGTCACATTCGCTGTCCTACGAATCTGCATTATTCTTGGGTGGTTTAAAGTTACCAATCGTATCACCTAAGTATTTAGCAAGCAAAAACTTTATCAGCAGTCACATCTTGAAACTGCTGCGATACTGTCTCTCACTTCCCACTGAAGTCCATAGCTGTGAGATGACCCATATGGGCTACATGGGGACTCATTACAGCTGAACTTTTCTGAACCACCTGAACGTGCAGCCAACAACGCTATCCGACTAGAACTATCTGGACCCACTTACAGTCAGTGAGGCTGACAACCATGAACCCACCTCAACTATCGGCAGCAATAAGTTCGTTGGCCTTTTTGACGTAGGCCTTCATAGCGTCCTCCTTGCTCATGCCCTTCTTGCCGCTCCAGGCGTCCCACTTGGCCTTGCCCTTGAAGTCGAGCATGCCCGGCCGGTCGGTGTTGACGTCGCCCACGGTAGCTTGCTTGTAGAGCCCGTAGACCTCCAGGATATGCTCATTGGACGGCTGCGTCTTCAGCTTTGTCACGTCCACAGCGGCCTTCTTGAAGTCATCCTCCAGTCCCATGGTGGCGGCTTGGCGGCGGACAGGAGCGGACGCGAGACGACTATCGAGCGCTACTGACCGACTGAACTTGCGACGGGCTCTCCACTGACGCCTATGGATCGCGGCACCACGCCTATCGTCTATCGTCTATCGCCTATCAATTGACACGCAAGATAAGGGGAGATTTTCCGACGAGATGTCTGTACGATGATGGGGCAAAGAGGTCGAGCCACCCGAGATACTAGGCGAGGTTTTCCCGCAGAGAATGCATGAGCGATGATAGGGCGATAAGATCGTGCTTCCCAAAATTAAATTGAGTAGGCCCCTCGAGAGAAACTTATGATGACCGACAGATGGGCAATTCCACGACAACGTCAAAAACAAATGCAAGAAGACGCGTCATGTCACCTTCATATTCACTGTGATGTCACCGATTTTGACCAAAGTCGGGATAAACGGGATAAAGGGTAATCTGGGGAGATGGAACGAGCTGTGAAAGTTGTATGGCGAGCCAAGCAATGGCTCAAGACTCAGCAGGTATGGCTTAAGGAATTCTTAAAAAGGCACGCTTCAAGTCCGTCTTTGTCCAAGATTATCAGCATGAATCTTATTTATGACAATATAAGTAGTTTATCATATTTCTTGCTACTGAAAATTCCGAAATGTTATAAGTTCTATACATTTTCGAGACATTTTAGTGACTTAAGTAAGTGCCTACAAGCTTAACTTCCTAAAGTTATTTATGCCGGTCAAATCAGGATATATAACGTGACGTTTCAATATATTTCGCTAAACCATTATCTATGCCCCACATAGGGCATATATGACCATAAAGAGGCCTTTCAGAGCAGTGAAAACTATACAAACTGTTGTGAGTTATGCCTCGCAGGTTAATTTTTATGATCATTCATGAATGTCTTTTTTTGCAATGAAGAAGAAGAAAACTGTGAAGTAAGTAAAACGTAATCTGAACACATTTGCATAGGCATAGATCAATATGTACATATCTCGGACAGGGTCTTGAATACAATATATATTGTTCAATTTGTCTATTTGAGGCATTTAAAATAAGTAAAAATATGAAAATATTGCATAGTCTGGTCGAGTACAGCTTTATTTTGTTATTATGCTATTTTTATGACGGTTTATTATATGCGAGGAAGTTTTAGGACTTTCCATCAGAATGCCAAATTAGGTTTTGTTTGATTTTACGGCAAGAAATCGTCGGGAAGGATGAACAAAAGATGAATATATTTCCACGTGAGTATGGAGCTAGTGGCACATGCATATTCTATTTCATCCTTGCATGAAATATTTGCAATACAATCAGCATTCGCAAAAGAGCATTTAGCCGGTGCGCGTGAAATAGTAGCATGCCACCGTAATCCCCTCGCCGAGGTCAGATACATAATGCTCCAGTATTATAAAGAAGCAGGAAACGTGGAACTGGATAATCTTTCGTTGAAAATGTATCGCACAAGAAATGAAAGGATTTTACGCACGTGTCACAAACTCAAATTTCACGCGCAAATTTATTAATTTTCAGTTCATCCTTCCAGACGTTTTTTTTTTGCCGTAAAATCAAACAAAACTGAATAGGACATCCTGAGAGAAAGTACACTAAGTCTTGTTCATAATGCAGTAAACCACATTACAGATAGTTCAATATAAAAATGCCCAGTAGTACCCGAAAAGACGATACCGAATTCGTAGACTTGTAAATGTCCAGTTGTACCCGAAAAGACGATGCCAATTTTAAATACCTTAAAAAGGCAAAAAAAAACATTTCTTTTGAAAGACCCTGTAGTTACCCCGTTGTTTCTATTGAAAGACCCTATAGAGCGGGGGTTATCATGGAGCCTGGACCACCAGCCGGGACATCTTACGGTAGAGGTACCGTAAGAGATACATCTGTCCTACATCTTACGTAGGCACTGGTGAATGGATCCGGGGGAGGGGGCGGGCATCAAGGAAAATGCGTTTCCCAAGGAATCTTGGAAAAACATTGAATACAAGTATGGCCTCGCACGCTTCTAATTTATAGAAAAATCGTAATAAAATGTCATTGCATCAGTCAAAATCCAGCAAAATTCTGTCAGAAACCAAAAATTATAATAGATTCGAACCAATTTCCCAGTTTCACTGCAAGTGGCGCTGAGACCCACGGACTCTAAGCAGAACCTAAGCACCCACCTTAGCTATCGGCAGCAATCAGTTCGTTGGCCTTTTTGACATAAGCCTCCATGGCGGCCTCCTTGGTCGTGCCCTTCTTGCCGCTCCAGGCGTCCCACTTGGCCTTGCCCTTGAAGTCGAGCATGCCCGGCCGGTCTGTGTTGACGTCGCCCACGGTGCCCTGCTTGTAGAGCGCGTAGATCTCCAGCATGTCCGCGTCGGCCGGCTTGGTCTTCAGCTTGGTCACGTCCTCAGCGGCCTTGGTGAAATCCTCCTCCAGACCCATGGCGGCGGTTCGGCGGTGGACAGGAGCGGTGGCGGGACACACTATCGAGCTGGAGCGCTACTGGCGGACTGGACTGGCGTCGCGCTCGGCTCTGACGGCGACTATCGATCGGGCAGCCTCCCTAGAACGCCGCTGTGGCCGGCCGGACTGCTCTGTTTATTTATACACGGGTGATACGGCACGGCACGCCGGAAGACTGGGGATCGCCAGACACGCGGGCCGGGCGGACGGGCCGGGGACGAGGGAGGGGCGCTGGCGGCGTGGCGTGGCGCGGCACCGGCACGCCGGCTTACGTCACTGTCACAACCGGACGGCGCCACGGCGCATGCGCGGCACGGCGGCTCGGACGCGGACCACGTGGTCCGGCTGGCGCCGGGGTTAATGAAGCGAACAGGCAGGGGCGTCGCCAGGGTCAGAATGGAGGGGTGATTTCGGTTGTAGTAACTTAATTTCCGGTCCGAAATGTCGCGCCTTTATGCCATTTTTGATTGTTTACTGCCAGATGTCAGTCTCGTAATTTCGTAGTTAAAATACTTGGATCGGCAGTCCAGCGCAGCCGACGCCAGATGGCGATCAGCGGACTGGCGTAGAAAAAGCTCTATAAGAACCGTGGGGAAAAGCTCAATTCAAAAAGAGAAAAAGTCCAGTCGGCCCATCACCTGACACGTTAACGGTCGTTGGGCCCCTGGCCCCTGAGACACTTACGCTGACACACAGCAAGTCTCGCGTTCAAATCGCATCTCGCACCTCACATTCAAATACACGTAGCTTTTTCCGCGAGCAAAGCGCTCAGAGCTCATGTCCGTTAACACGCGCATGACAAACATGACATGACAAACGTGTGTATCGGCATCCTTTCTTACCATTTGTTGTTATTGCAATGGTATGCAAAGGCATATGACTAAAATGTACATTCAATGGACATTTTAACTGTGGTTCTTTGAAGCTGAATAGCATCTCGATTTATCTAAAAAGGAGCTGAAACGTGTCTAACCTCACATTTCCTATTAGTGACCTGTTCGACTTATGTGTTCTCTCTTAGCGACCAGGATACAAAAGGTGCATTGTCTCAGTACCTATGTAGCAGATGATGTTCAATATATTTTCACATAACAGTGGCACTAGATCTCGAAAAGTGGATACATATTGGAATTCCCGTTAAATTTAGTCACATGGGTGCTTGGCTCTTTTGTTGTGATGCTCATCGTCGCATAGAAATATATAATCTTAGTTACTTGTTTCTTTGGTGAAATGACAATGGACGTGTCCATAGACCTATTTACGACCAGAACCCGGTCGCAAAAAGGGAAGAGTTCCCTATTTGCTATTTTTGCAAGGGTCCACCAAATTGCAAATCACGATAAGTTGCATGGGATGTATTAAAGTGTGCATGGATAGTTGCATAGAACAATGTTGTGCCTATCAGACTATCATCGTCGTTTGCTCTAACACTGACAGAATCAGAGCTACGGCCGCTCCAGCTAAGAGGGTCGCTAATTAGGTATCTCCCCCTACGGTCGTCACAGAGCCATTTGGAAACACCGCGATTTCCTTATATGTTCCACCCCGGACCAGGACTTCAATGTCAACATCTGGCGGTCACAGGGTGCACATGTACTTAATACCCTGCGTATCCCTCCTGCCCCCGCGGCTGAACATATAAACCCACACCAGGCACGGTCCTCAGTCAGTGAGGCGCCCCTCTGTTGGCCGCTCCGCCGAGGCAGCAGCGCAGTCGGCAGTGCGTCGCCGGACGAGAGAGCCGCGTCCTGAGTGCTGATCTGCTGTGCCGACTCCCCCAGCTTCACCATGCTGTCCGACAGATCCCACCTCGAGTCCACCCTGTCCGGCACCGGCACCTACGAGGACATGCTCGACTCGTACCGGCAACACCACTCGCACTACGAGGCCGACTTCGAGCGAGGAAACTACGCGGCCCCGCGTCTGGTCTGCGAGGCGCTCTGCCGGGTGTACCCCGCCGACGGCCAGCCGCCGCGGGACAAGGTCAAGGTCATGGACATCGCCGCTGGAACCGGACTCGTCGGTCAAAGGCTGCACGACGCCGGATTTCTCAACCTAGACGCGCTGGACCCTTCGGAAGAGATGACGGAAGAGGCGAGGAAGCGCGGCATTTACCAGAAGTTCGTCAACGACACCGTCGGTCTGCATGAAACCGAGCTGGCTGAGAACACGTACGACGCCGTAGTGATAGCCGGGGGGTTCGTTCAGGGACACTGCCCGCCAGAGGCGTTTGACGAGATGATCCGCATCTGCAAACCGGGCGGGTACATCATCAACGCGATGCGGTTAGAGTACCTGGTGATTGTGCCCGAGTACCGTCGTCTGGAGCGGCACATGGACGATCTGCAGGAGGCCGGGCGGTGGCGCTGCGTCGATCGCTACGTTACCGACCGCTACTTCTTCGACACCAAGCAGGGGATCACGCACATCTACCAGAAGCTGTAATACGTGCCGCAGAAGATGCGAAGCGTCCCGCAGCAGAAAGTGGGAGGCGTGCCGCAGAAAGTGTGAGGCTTGCCGCAGAAGCCGAGACGCGGCGTCTGGCGACGTCTGTCGGCTCTGGCCGCAGTTTGAGTGAACGTCGCGAAGCCGGGGCGAAGTTTGAGTGAACGTCGCGAAGCCGGGGCGAAGTTTGAGTAGACGTCGCGAAGCCGGGGCGAAGTTTGAGTGGACGTCGCGAAGCTGGGACGAAGTTTGAGTGGACGTCGCGAAGCTGGGGCGAAGTTTGAGTGGACGTCGCGAAGCTGGGGCGAAGTTTGAGTGGACCTCACGAAGCCGGGCCGCAGTTTGAGTGGACGTCGCGAAGCCGGGGCGAAGTTTGAGTGGACGTCGCGAAGCCGGGGCGAAGTTTGAGTGGACCTCACGAAGCCGGGGCGAAGTTTGAGTGGACCACGTGAGAGGGTTTGAGGAAGTAAGAGTGAGGTGTCAGGTGTCAGGAGACGTGTGTGACAGGTGTTACATTATCCACGCCAGGATTACTGCTTCTCCGGAGTGGTGACTACACACCAACTCGTAACCAGTAACTCACTCATATTATGATTAAGCTTTTTGCACAGCTTGCAGTCAGACCAGTTAAAGACCTCTAAAGTGACTGATGGTTTGTACAATGTAAATATGGGTAGAGGTTGAGCAATGTATAACTTGGAAATTCTCCCAGCGATTGTGCTCATGTTGAACCAGGAGTTCAAATCATCTGCCGGACGTGAGCCGTGTACGTATTTACGAATATAATCTGTGAGCTCACAAATATCGTACGTGAGAAGAACGAGGCATAGTAACTGTATACACTGTCTGCAAACAAAGCCAACATTGCTCTGTAGTATGCCACAGGAGACGGGTTATTGCAATAATATTTGAGACATCTGTATTGTGTATGGCAGGCTGCTCACTGTGCAAAATAAAACCATATGTATGAGAGTGCGTAGTGTGATAATGCAAATAACATAACAGTGACAAATACACATTTCACTAACTAGTGAGGTCAAAATCGTCACAGAAGACATGTCACTTCTTCTGGGAAGAACATCAATGGTGGTCGACAATCGACAAGTCGCAAAATAAGCATGCGTAAAAAGCACGCAGTACCAAACATCCTACCTAAACGTAATCCAGTAATTTGAAAGCTGAAATCTACCGGCTGAGCCATCGACAATAAAGCTAGGTTGGGCGAGCTATGTGAGACGTGACGTCATCCACCGTCCATCCAGCGCTGACGTGACGTCACCGACCGTCCATCCAGCGCTGACGTGACGTCACCCACCGTCAATCCAGCGTTGCACGGCGGAGAAGCTGGCGAAGTTAGTTACGTCGAACACCACCAGGGCGGCGTTGGCGTGGCGGTAGTAGAGCGGCGCCATCGGACTGAAACGCTCCTGGCCCGCTGTGTCCCAAACCTGGAGAGAGCGGAGAGAGGGACGGAGAGAGGGCGGAGAGAGGGGCGGAGAGAGGGTGGTCACGTCATGTCACGGGTGCTCAAACTCGACGGTAAACTACCGCCTTGACTTTGACGAGTACACAGTAACACGTAGTGGCATGTCAACATTAAACTTGGGGTACAAATGCTGACGATGACCGGACATGGCGCAGTGGGATGGTACTGATGGGGTTCATCAATCACCAGTGAGCCCGTGACCGCTGTCGAAGACGGCTTATTTGTTCGTTTCCTTTTTCTGCGAGGGGCGCCTCGTGATGACCTAGATAATTTGCACCGATCGTCTATATGTTTGTTTATGGTTTCACTTGGTTCGGAATATATTTTGATTTATTCATTGATTGACTGGGCAAGCTTAGCTTAGCGCTGACCCTAAAAGCTAACCAAACAGAACATACGGTTACGGACACGATATAGAAGAGTACAAATTAGGTAAATGGTAACGCATAGAACAACCCAGGTAACAGATAACGTTGTAATAACATTATCAGAAATAAAGTAGATATTTTACGTTTCGAAAACGTTGCGATAACGTCGTGAGCGTTGTGGAGAACAAAGTTCTATAGGCGTCTATATTAAACGTTGTAGAAACGTTGCATCGTTGCGATGTTAAACTTCGCTGCAGTAACTTTGGAAGAATATCTTGCAATGTGGTGAAATTACCTAAATTGAGTAACTTCACCATCTTACTAGGATTGTTGAGCGACCATGTTCGTCACGTTAGCAATGGTCAAAAGTAACGTTGTAACAACGTTGCTACAACGCCTTGGAAGCGTCGCAAGGTAACGTTGTGACAACGTTCCTGGGAGTCTACAAAATTACCCTGCTTCAACGTTGTGTTGTTGCGTCGCAATCTTTTCACAGCGTTGTGACAACGTCAAATTGTTAGCTGGGAAAGACGCAGATAATCGTTCTATTACAAACACAGTACTATTTCTAGAAAACGGATTTACCGCGCAGATCGCGCATTTAATATTACGCATTCCGCTCCCAGCGCTGTATTTATTCCTTTATCAGCGGTGCAGTCCTTTGCAATAACAAATCAAACGTAATTTGACAGGAGTCTTTTCAGCCAGTAAATGTTCATGATAAATGTTTATCAACACCGCTTCACAACTGCTATCCCGATTGAAACCACATAATGAACGTGAGCTATTTCCTTTAAACTCACTAGTTGCCAGCAATCCAGAGGGAAAATCAGCTCACCTGCAGGTTGATGAGGAAGCTGCTGATCTTCATTTTGAAAGTGAAGAAGGCGGCGCCGACAGTCGGCGCCGGCGACGACGGCTGTCTCTGCACCATCCTCAGCATCAGAGACGTCTTACCCACACCTGAAGTAGAGAACATCAGGGCATCAGATCGTCGGATAAACGGACAGCTAGCTGGTTGTGGTGAGGATGTCTCACAAACGGATTCAGAAGTGGATAAGACCGATTGAATTAGTCGATTGAGATACGTTTTCGAGTAACGGGCAAAACACAAAAACAAGCAGGTAACTAAACAAAATTAACAAAATGGCAGAGCGGATGACATCAAATAACATTCACAAACAAAAGGACACTAGACAAAAAAAGCACCAACATAACAATTGAATTACACTTAAAAATATATGGAGGACTGAGTTATAACATTTTTCGGAAAAGGGAGTCACACCACGTCTCAGGTCACGAGCACTGCACAACTCTCACCTTCCGGAACACAACTCTCACAACTGAGTGCCCAGCTCTCACCTTCGGCGCCCAGCACCACGATCTTCCCATTGACGAGCCTCATGCTGCCGCTGCTCGGGGACAGACGATGTTCGCCTCCTGACTCCCAGCTTCAACACTCGTCTCGTCACGTCACGTCACACCACCTGCGCCATCCAGAGTCGCTCTAACAACGGACCGAAACAAGGCCAGATGTCCGCCTGCCCGGCAGGTGGTTCCTTCAGAGCCTGGCAGGGGTGAGACCGTGAGACGCGATACCGACTGCCGTGCCGCAGAAGTTACCCTGCCCGGACTCTGTCGTCCGTCCGAGTCCTCTGGAACCTCGGGAACGCAGCTCACAAGTTGGCTAGAGCCGCCTGAAGCGGTCAGAGTGAAGTAGTCAGGGAACGTCTGAACGAGTCAGGGTCCGTCTGAAGTAGTCAGGGGCCGTCTGAAGTCTTGTGGAGCCGCCAGCCGCCACCACAACGCGTCTTCGGTCTTTTGAAGCCGTCTTCAGTCTTCCAGCGCCGTATGAGCCCGTCTGGATCCTTCCAGACCTCCCCGGACCCGTCCGAAGCCGCCCCTGTCCCCGGCCGTTATGAGTAGTCAGCGCAGTGTGACCCGCCCGGTCCGACCCGGCCCGCCTCCGTCTCCAGTGTCACCAGGCTGGGCAGTGGGGCGCGCAGCACCGCACTTCTTTTCTAACCGACCCCGGGGTCCGGTTACCAGGCGCGGAGACTCACACGGGGCCGGCGGCGGTGGGCATGCGCCGTGGAGTGGAACGGTCTGGAATGGTATGTGCTATGCAGAGGGACAGAGTGGAATGGGATGGCACGGGAATCGGGATGGCATGGGATGGCATGAGATGGCACGGGATGGCACAGGACGGCACTGGATGGCACGCACAGGCTAGGGCAAACTTCTTTTCCAATAGAGTTGTAACATTATGGAACAGATTACCAGCAAAAGTAGTGTCTGCAGAAAC
>JARBER010149914.1:0-10814 GCA_030265075.1 Balanus glandula
CACCGCCCCCGCCCGCCGCCCCCGCCCGCCGGCCGCCCGCCGCCGCCACCGCCGCCCGGCACTGGGCCGCCGAACGATACTGCTGCCACTGTCGACCACATAGATCAAATCTGCCGGGCCGACTGCATCTAACTGCGGTCGTATTTCAAAGCAGAATCCATGCCTTAATTGGTGCGGCGATCGTCCGAGTAAGTCGTAGCGAAGAACAATGGAAGGCATAACGGACGGGTATGGGCGCAGTTATGACGGCGGTCAATCGCGACCTTATCTTGCCGCACGAACAACTTTGCGTCGGCATTGCTCCTTCGTCAAGTAAATTAATTTGCGAAATTGAAACTGGATGTGATCCAAGTGAGGAACTGCTGAGAGGCCGCTACTGTGAAGCAGTTCCACTCTGGCCAAGGTATTGGTCAGCAGAGCTTTCAATTTCAGCCACACTACTGGTGTATATAAGGATAAATTATGATGATATTGGTGTATAATCATGTGTTCAGAATTTAATGTTCTCAATATTACATTATTTACTTTGAGTATATGCCAGTAAGTCTGTAAATTGAGGCACTGGAATTTTTTTTGAATGGATGCTGATTTAAGACGGCAAATGTAACCAGTACATATGCAAAAAATAATTAATATTGTTTAAACATTGATTTAAAAATTACTGGTCAGCTATAATATTAGCAGTACAAGATTCACCAGTTCAGTGCCAAATTCACCTCATTTCTGTCAAATCATTTGACACTTTATACCCGTAAATGCTTGTTGATCATTTATTTGTAACTCCAGCCAATAACAAGTGCCAACCATTTTCAAAATTAAAGAAACTGTGTTAATTCAAATTGAGAGCGTGGCTTAACTCGTTTTGGTGAAGGGCTACTGCCCCGCACTTTAAGAAGGCATCGTTATGACTAGCGGGATAAGCCTTTTCAGCTATGGCTTAATATTGTCTACACCTCGCATTCTGTGAAAACGTAATCTTTCTATCTGGCAGCCTGCCTATGCGCAATTCATGTGCATGTGCATGTGCAATTCACCTGAAAGCCTTTCTCTTCCATCAGATATAACATAAATACATTCGAAATGAGTGTTACCATCTAAGAAAATAGGGCACAAGAATATGTAAGCTTCTTATTTTGCGTGCCTAAAAACGCAGATCAGGTTTCATTTTAATTTAACTCTGCTCGATACCAGCTTTAACTGACGTTTTATCCCTTTGAATCCTTCCCTACGAAAGCAAACTCCGTCAAGCCAAGCTTTAGCTATCTTTATATAAGTAATTATCGTAAATCTATCTTTGTTCCACAATAATCGAAAATGGGACACGATGGCACGAATAAAATGAATCCCAAGACACAGAACAATTTTTAAAAAAAATTGCTCAGTTTCCTTAATATCGATTATTTTTACCATCGAATATATTTTGTATATCATCGTACATAATTGTATCGTAACTATCCTCTCCATTGCATACTGCTATTGCCATGATGTAAGCCCCACTTTACACCATTTCATCGCCATTTTCTTTTGACAGTGCCATGCAATCAAAAGCGTTGTCATTTTATTGAGAATCTTGACAGCCTTAGGCTATAAGATGAGCCATGAAGATTGGCCGGAAGTCTAAGGCAGCGGTATGCATAAGCTTCGTGACTTTGAGACCTTCCTCACTTCTCCGTGAAGGAATGACAATTCATATTGCCAGGGGGATCGAATCCATGCTATGTGGTCTTGTAGTCTTCCTGGATGTATCCTTCCGTCCCCTTCGTCCTTCACAAGATGTAGGGGACGGTATGCTGTCTCATAAACTGACGCTGCTGACGGGCTGAGACAACCCAGACGTAGAAGCTTTTGCTGTCAGAGCAGCTCAAGAAACAAGCCTTTGCACGGGTAGGGAAGTCGGCCGGACGAATAAACGGTGATATTTCCATCAATATGAAAACGGCGAGATTAGATAATCTACAACCACCAGCAGGGTATCAAGAAAACAACTGTTGAAGTCAGGTTAAGTAAATACCTTATTTAATATGTATGTCTATTGAGGATACGCTATTGAAGATATGCTTTTGAGTATGAACTATTATTGAAGATTCAAAATACATTTTAAATGCAATGTTGTGCTAGAAATGCTTTTATGGAAAACATTTACATCAAAAATTGCATATAAAATCATGAAACTTACATAACAAAAAAAAAAATATGAGGCTATCCTAAAAAAACAAAAAACATTATGAATGTCATCCTCCGGGGCGAAACAATCCATCGCAAAAACGGCTGCTATTTCGATTATAGACTATTACAAACATGTTAAAAGTATATTTGTTATGTGTAGGTAATCATACCTGACCCCAACATCATATCACAACATTCCAGCACCTTACCTAGCGAAATAAAAAGATATTTAGATATTCAGCTGCTATAGGCTTGTGTGTCTTCCGTGGGCTTTCCTGGCAGTCGGTTAGCTGCTTGGATTGTGTGCTTCCGATGAGCTTCCACAACCATTGCAGTTTGTCCTACACGCCAAATTGAAACTCAATTTACTGCGAATTACCTAGCATGCATCAGCTCCATTTGATTACCTCGGAAATACCGTCCTAAGCTTCAAGGAACAGCATCATTGATGCCTGGGATTGGCTGAGCATCCAATCACGATTATGTCACCACTGAGATTAATTCACGTACCGATCATAACACCAACGATCTGGTCATGTTCATAGATGAGGTTCACTTCAGTGACCTTGCAAATGGCATGCGGAAACGAGCATATCGTGAAGTGTCATCCCTCTCATAACACCACAGTGTCCACTGTCCATGTAATAGATAGTATGCCTAATGCATTGGCATATGCACTGCGTGCCTTTTCATTTGAGACAAATTCATTTAAAACATGCCTTCGAATTTGAAAAGGAAAAAGCAAGAAGCAATGAGTATTGGATAGAGATCAGAACATAAACCTGTACAGCAGCGTTTCAATTTCCTAACGAATGCATCCATATCTTGAGGGTGGCAAGCTAAAAGACCGAGGTTTCAGTCATTATATCTTCTTGAAATAATATTCCTTGGTTCATTGCATGCTTTTTGCCTGTATTTAAATTCACTTATATGTTAGGTAAATGTTTAAATTAGTTGATTGTGTAAACTTGAGTGATTATACTCCGATTTGTACCGATAGTTGTATAATTGACTTTGTAAGCCGTATATCCGAAATACACTTGTGATGGGTACAGGGCTCAAACTATTTCGTGGCTGGTTTGGACAAAACAGTTATACTTGCAGCTTATTTTGTTAAAACTGCGTTAGATATAACCATATTGACATGTCTCAATCATGACACCCATGTCTCATGATACTTGAGACATGTTAATACGGAGATACGTAACATACTTTGGAAATAACAACGCTGTACGTTCAAAATGCTGCTACATCAAGCCAACCATTAAATAGTTGCAGCCCTGTGCATTAAACAAAGAGAATAGGAGGTACAAATAAAACAAGTGTAGCAATATTCAGCGACCTCGAATACTTACATGGCTCAGTAGTAGCATACAAGACTAAAATTCCGCGGTGGCGGGCTGGAGCATTTAAGTTTACGTGGCTTTGAACAACGCAGCATCGACATTGGCTTTTTGGCACGGACTCAGACTGGCTGCGGTCGGCAGCAACAAACATTAATGGCCAAAAATGGCGGGAACAAACTTGCACAGACGTTCTGGCAAGCGAGGTATTCTGCGCTGGACTTTACCGATGCACAGTGTTACATGATCGAATGGAAGCAGTTATAGTACACTTAACGTAACAAGTTGTGAAGTTCAAAATCCTAGGAAACCAGCAAACAATAGGTTTGGGTGAGCTCATAATACGTGAATGATACAATATTATATTTACTAATATTTAAGCAAGACGAGAGACCTCCATCTGGTGGCATTGCTTCATCTGATACTATTCTGGAAGCTCGGTGATTATCTCTTTGTAAAACAATAACAGTGTTTATAGTTATTTATCCCTTTTTATATTAATTGTAGTAAATTCATCATAACACCACTGTACATTTCAATTTTTGAAGAATTCCCATGTTTTTCTGAAGATAAATCACAAGAACTCAAGTTTCTGACAACCAATTCGCATTTCCTTATTGTAGGTTACCTAGAGACTCGTCCTATCATTTCCAAGTTAAATCGTGCATGCAGAAGCAATTCGAGCACTTGAGCAGCTCAGTACGGTGAGAAATCATGCTTGATAGCTTAAAACTCTCACGTCAGTGATTTATGATCTAATTGAGACATTCCAAGGCGTACTAAAGCCTCAGGACTCGGTTGCGCTCATGGCGTTGTAGTGCAGTATCCTCTAACACAATATTTAGTTTCGGGTGTCTCCCATGCTAAGCTGATAGAAACAGCGGGACTGTCGTGAAGCTCCATGGACGAAACAAAGGTCACCTTTAACAGACCCGACCGTGGTATACTGGATATAGATCCTGATCTCGATAACGGCTCCTGCCAATATTGTGGCATCCGTTAGGTATATGGGTCTTCAGATAACAACAGCATATGGCTACTGGCTAGCAGATGTGCGTGAGATCGCTGTATTTCTGAACAAAACCCAAGACAATGATGGCAAATGCAATTTTTATGATGATATCCAGAGGCACCAAATAGAAGCACAAATCCATAACAGTTTGGGAAACCTTTTCAATGAGTCAGTGCTACCAAAAAGGCAAGCTGCACCCATGTCCAGCAAGTAGGTCTGTCCCTCCAGCTGAAAGTAGACCACCCCTGCCAGCGACTCCCAGCGGCCCCAGTCTCGGTGGTAGCCATGGCCGGGCCGGATCCCTCGGAGGGAGGGCCGGCCCGGCGCCTGCGCCATGCTGAGCCGAGCCGGGCCGGACCGGACCGGACCGGGGCGGACCGGGCCGGACCGCAGGGGTGCAGGGGGAGAACACCATTCATTGCCTGCCTTTCTGCCGCATAAAGGCCAATGGATGGGGACGGAGAGGGGCGCCGGGCGCTCCCCGCTTAATGAACGAGCCCGCTTCAGTTGGGCGCACAGATCTGCCGACGAGACCAGTCTGGATCGCCATGTTTGTGGGAGAGCTGCGTTTGTGAGAGAGCTGCGGTACGTGGCTTTGCACCGGACGCTGGACGGAGTGCCCAGGGCAGCGCTGCTCAGGTCGGTTTAGGTCAGGTCAGTGAGGTCATCGGCACAGCGTCCCCCGGAATCGGCAGTACGTTTGATTTGGTGGCTGCCGTTGCGAGTCGCAGTTACAAGCGATCATCTGTGTATCGTATTTCAAAGAATTGCCGTCGGAGCGCTTAGAAGCATTCACAGCAATTAGCAATTACGTCCGCGTGACTGCAAGCTCTTTATCACAGCGGGAGGCAGGTGAAATTGCCGGTTTCCTGCGAGCTGGCATCGCAGTGGACCCAAGGCTTGTTCATCGGAGCCACAAATTTCGCCAGCACAGGCCTGCTTAACAATTTCGCCCCATAAACAATGTCTTATGAGTTGAAGCATGCGCGAATCAACCGGCCGTGTCACTGAAGCCATGCCAGAGCCCGCTGGACCCTGGACGGGGTCCCAGAGGCGTACGTCCCGGTCGCTTCTGAGTGGCCCATTGTTGGCCATTAGGCGCACGCAACTGCGTGTGTCACTCTTGTATGTACCCTGCCGTTAAAACTATGGCTCAATCGCAGACCTGGCAGCCATCTGCGGCCGTGATTTTCATGCACTTGCGTGCGCTTAAAGCACAACATAACGTTTGTATATAGCGGATATATTATAACTTCAACAATTTACAACCATCTGGCAGTGTTACATAATTTTCAGCTAATGTATCAGTATTTTACGAACATAAATTTCTATTGATTGCTATAATACCAAGCCAATAGCCCTTAGCACCATTACTTGCTGCAAAATAAAACATTGGCTTTAAGCCCTGAGCTCCTTGGCCTGAAGCCAGTGTGCCTCTGCTCTGAACGTAAGAAACTGCGCCATTTCTCCCCAAGTGCGCCAATAACGCTTGCAGAATGAAAATGACTCAATTCGGCCCCAATAGACGCTGGTAACCAGCGGTGTTCACCCTAAGAGATAATAACAGGGGCAAGTTAGAACATTGCCATCAAGAAGGCGGGACACATACGCTATTTCAACATTCATGCCACTAGCGAAATGATTAGCTTTCTGGGAAACACGTGATTGAATACAAGTGGCTTCTAACACGCACTAAGCGTGGCAAAGATCACGGGAGGTAGGATACACGCTTTATGTTTCAATGGAAGTCAGCATATCATGTTTGTTTTCCAATATGCACGATATATGTATTTATGGCCTCCTGCTTCCTCATGTACGGTGATTAAAACATTTTCAATTAAGTAGTTGAAATGATAATTCTTAAGCCCGGAAATCATTCACACATTTAGGAGCTGAGGGATCTGATGTAATCCAGATTGTTACATTTATGGCGAACCGTTCGTCTACGTTGCTAGAATAAAATCATATCTTTGTAATAACTTAAGCAACAGTATTTAAATAAAATACATTCATCATAATGCCAAGCAGAGTACGGATTTTATTTAGCTTAACATATAGTCATTACAAGTAATGATAACGCATAGTAGGTATTACAAATTGTGTTATGATTATCCAGTATATGACCAGTATAAATAACCGTATTTATTTTTAACTGTCTTTAGTATATTTAACCAGTACATACACCGAGATTGCATTTCAACACTTAGCGTAATAGTTATTCCTTTCCATCAGCGAGTGTAAGTCAATAAAATGCTTCAAAAAAAACACCACCTATACTAGATAGACCAGTGAACCCCTGAACATTTGTACAGTGTAAAAAAAACTTGTTATAAAGTTTAACAAAACTTGTTAAACGACTAAAAAACAACAGCGTTTGTACCTGAATGTTCTGTCTACATAACTTGTTGTTTTCTTGTCGATTTAACATGTTTGTCAAATTCTGTGTTTTTGTATAATGCAACCGCACAAAAGCAAAAACTGATCAGGGCTATACCTTCACGGGTTGAAGAAAAATAATAGATTCCTTGCTATTTTCGGGTCCAGATTTGAATTCCTTATGAAAAACTTTCCTGGATAACCTGTTTTTGAGTGTAATGAATAGTGTATTTTGGGCTGGTCTTGGCTGCGAAATCGGTCCATTGTTCGAATCCTGTCGTACACAAATATGAACATCTCTAGTCTTGTTAAAATTGTTAAGGTTGATTTTGGAGCAGTAATTATATGTGAATTACTTATGGTTTGGTTTCAATGCATGAATACGAAGAAAAGGTTATAAATAAAATTGTTATGCAGAAATGATACATTAGATTTATGTTTTGTATGTGACAAAACAAAATGCAGATGCATTACACGATTCATAGCTCAGTGGATCGAACTCATTTGATTGGCAGGCTACAAACAATATTTATACGCACTTTGCCCTTCCAAAACAAAAACTACCTAAAAAACAGATGACTCTAAGATCTAAGATATTATGCACTAGAATGAAATGTGTATTTGGGTGATGGGATTTTTTGGCGTGCATGGTGTTGCATACACTCAAAATCAAGACATTTAAAAGCTATATCTTTGATGAGAATGCAAGGTAAAGTATAACTGATGAAATAAAATTTAATAGGCTCACTCAACGACGATCAGAACAATAAAACTTAGTATTTAAGATTGAAATTTTATTGCCGAAAATTGCATAAAACAATTCAGAATAAAAATACCATGTACAGCAATGCCACTAATTCGATATTTTTTCCGTTTAATGTTTTACTAATTTTTGTCTTTTTAGGGAGATGTCTAAAAACACATGTAAGAACTAATCTTTGTACATTATATTTCATAGAGTAATAAAATACAATGTTTCGAAGACATTTTGCTGAGACACAAAAACTAAAAGTAGAATTATGATAATAGTATAATTAACAGGCATGATTAAGGTAACCATTAAAATATGTTTGAGCTGGTGTCATTGCATGGTACTACTTAATAAGAAAAAGTTAGCAGATTATATACCATTTACAGCGTAATGAGCATTTATGTGCATTGAATCAATATGTAACGATAAGTGCAATCTGCTGGCGTGAGTGTCAACATTTGCACACACACAAAATATAAATGTGCAATATCTATAACATTAAGTTCATTAAGTTATCTTTCTTTCGGATTCTAGTACTCAACACAACATTTCATCAACGCTGCACGTGTATGCAAGCATCTATATTGTATCTGTAAACACCCTCTTGCTTGAATTCTACAACAATCCAAAATTCTGACTCAGAAATGCATTAAGAGCCTGTTAAGCACCGCTGTAGCCGAGCGCGCGCGGGCCGGCCGGGCGGCGTGGCGTCCATTACAGCGCTGCTCGGAGTCGGCAAACTCGGCCCGCCCCGGCCCGCGAGACGGCAACATGGCCGCCGCCGCCGCCGCCGCCGCCGCCCGCCCGCCCAGCCGGCCGGCCGGTAGATACAGAACGGTACAGGTACAGAAACGAAGATCACAGGCCGGTACAGTTACAGAATTAGACCGAAATGGAATGCTATGTAAGGAAAGATCATGTGTGATATTGAATGATTCTGAGACAGTGTTTTACTGCCTCAACACGTTTTTATTTCAAAGTTAATTGCCTATCCACCAATATGTTCATTTTAAGATGCTTTCGTTAAAATAAAACATGTTTAATGCAGCTTATCAAATTTTGTAGCGCGCTGATATCACGTAAGTCAGTTAATTAACCATAAACACGCACTTAACCAGTGAAATAAATGATCACCACGAATTCATAAGATGAGTTTCTTGACGCGCCGAGTGCTGGTTTTATAACACTGTTTAGGCTGAAGCAGGTATGAAACACCCAGGAACGACACAGCAAGCGTTTTGCCGGCCATCTGTTTAACCTGTTTAACAATCCACGTCCCAAATTTTATAGACCTTAAACCTTTTTACGATAGGGTTGAGAACCTCGCGCCGGTCTCATTCATAAAGGCCGCGTAAAGCCGCAGATCGGCCGCGCCGCGACTGCAATGCTCGCATCACCCACCCAACCGCCCCGCAAACCGGCCGTCAGCGCGCCATTCGAGCGTCACGGGCAATGCCAGGACATCCCAGCGGCCATCACCTCCGCCAAGAGCACCGTAAAGTCATAAACTGGCCGTGCGGCCGCCTGGTCCACTCACCCACATCCCGAGCCGGTGAGTCGCGCGGCACAGAGTCGCGAGGCTGCTGCGAGTCGAGCTGCGCTGACTGCCGACCGGAGCTGGCGGACCGCTCGGCGCGTGTTGCACGTGCACGCCGTCTGGAATGGCCCGCTGCCGGAGCGCCGCTTTCAGTGGCCGGGCGCGCGGGCCGGCAGCGCTGCCATGCTGAGGCGTCGCTGCGTCGTCTTGGCTTTGGAGCCGGTGCGCTGCGCATCCACGGCGGGCGGCGGCGGCGGCGGCGGCGGCGGCGGCGGAGGGCGGCGGCGGTGGGCGGTCAAGCCGCCATTCGCCAATGAGAAATGCGCCACCTGACATGAGCTGGCCGGCTGTTGTGTCGTGGCGATGGTCGCATAGAGGACGATGGCTCGCCGTTCGCATCCCGGTATCAGCTTATCGATCGGCCCGTTTGCTGGCCGGCCGGCAGCGCCCACTTCGCCGCGAACGACGTCCGGCTATGGCTTTGGTGCATCGTAAAGCCATCATGTGAAGATCCCGGCGCTGCAAGAGCTAGCAATTACGCCGGCTGGTGTAGTCACTGGCGCATTTTCTAATTTGGATGACTTGCATATAAAAATAAGTCAAAAGACTGTAATTTGACGGAGCATCGCATGACCGGAGGCAGCGTTTCTCCGAATAGGGTTCAGAGCGGCAGGCTGAACTTGAAATGAAATAAGGTTAGGGCTTTTGAAAAACAATAATGTTTTATTGTTTAATGTAATATATAAATTACAATAGTAATATTCCGACTGATATTCGAAAATAAGTTTAGTTGTATTGTGCCCATATGTTATTATAAGTTAATAGTTATTTTGATGATATATTTGTTGCGCTGTGAGGATAACATTTTAAAGGTTTATGATATTTTTCAAGGTGTGTTTTAATGTTTAGGCAAATAAGCCTCAGCATCTTGAAGCTTCTTTATCAAATATCAATAACTTATACCTGAAGACCCTTAAAAATGTCATCCTCTAACCGCAAAAATCCATCGTTAAACATTTTATTTCATGTAATGCATTTAAGCTAATGTAAATACCTGATCCTTACACTTATAAATCTTATATTTTATACTATAAATCCAAAATTAATACCAATTCTTGAATTTTGGTATACTATTCTTAAAATTATACCCGCAGTATCCTGATTATTTAAGGCAGTGTAATCATCTAGCCAAGTCGAACTGTTTATACACCAGCTACTAGTGCGTCATCACCAGCACTACATACCATGCAGCGCTTCACTGGGGTCTTAATGCCTCGAACAATGATGGATAATAGCATCACTGTCAATAATATTCTAATAAGACCACAGACAGAATTCTAAGAAATACATCAAGGTGATCTAATCCACTATGCATGCCTCTTTGTAGTTAGCAAGCTCGGCAACATGAACGGATCGATAGTTGTTTTATGACTTAATCGTGAATGCACCTTTAGAGTCAATGGCTACTATCAGGATGCAACGAAGCAGGAATGAAGGTATGAAAGCAGAAGACTGTATTTTGATGGATCATTGCATGACCGGAGGCGGCGTTTCTCCGAATAAAGTTCCATCGGTATATATAGTATATTTCTATATATCGGTAAATCGATATATGTATATATATATTTG
>JARBER010150025.1:0-10814 GCA_030265075.1 Balanus glandula
ATTTATTTGTACAATTGACGTGGACGCCAAAGAACCTACGCTAGTGGAGGCTCCTAATACACGATCTTATCTTATCTAACAGCAGAAGCAGCCGCAGAAGCAGCCGCAGTCGCCGCAGAAGCAGCCGCAGAAGCAGCCACAGAAGCAGCCGCAGTCGCCACAGAAGCAGCCGCAGTCGCCGAAGAAGCGACAGCAGCCGCAGCCGCAGACGCAGCCCCCGCCGCAGCAACGGCACGTACAGAAGAAACTCCAACAGCCACAACATCAAAACCCACAGCAGAAGCCGCAACTGCAGCAGCAGCGGCAACAACCGCAGCAGCAGCGGACGCCGTCGCCGCAACAGCCGCCGAAACAGCAGCAGCAGCAGCAGCCAAAGCTGCAGAAGCAACAGCAGCTGTTGACACCGCCAAAACAGCAGCAGCAGCCAAAGCTGCAGAAGCAACAGCAGCTATTGACACCGCCAAAACAGCAGCAGCAGCAGCAGCAGCAGCAGCAGCAGCATCAGCAGCAGCAGCAGGGCCAGCCGGTGGTTGGCCGGGGCCGAGCTGCCAGCCGAGGCCGAGCTGGCAGGGGAGCAGCGGCACCAGCGGCACCTGTCGGGGAAGGTCGCAGCACCTCCACCACCTCCTCCAGGGGATCGTCGCTCAGGAGGGGGGCGTCCAGCGGGGGCTCCAGAGGGTCGTCAGCGTCCTCCGCCGGACGGGGCACCTCACCGCGCACTGGACACGGAGCGGCAGAGAAGGAGCAGGCCGCCGAGTGAGTCAAATGCGAGAAGATGGGTTCGATTTTTGCTTTATTGTATGTTTTTTCGATCATGCGAAAGTATTTTTGCTTGTGACTGATGTTGCTGGAATACATGTCAGGTTTTCTTTTGTAATCCAGTTCATCCAGAAGTCGAATCTCAATTATAGTTTGGAACATGTGAAATGCGTATTTTTCGTATTTATTCAACGCCGTGCAGCACAGCGTTGATTCAGAACCCTCCTATCTTCGCAGTGTGTACTGGGACTACTTCAGTCGGAGATACCTGCCGATCCAGGACCCGGACAAGATCCCGGGCCTGAGACCACGACCCGCCGCCGCCGCAGCATCCCCAGTGCCTCCTCCTGAGGTCGACCAGCAGGCTCTCCCACCAGCCAACACGTCCGAACCTGCAGGCGATGGCTCCGCAGCGACGTCCAAGACGCGAGGTTCAGAAGGACCGCCGACACCGCCGGATCTGATGGAGGACAGCGCTGCTGGCGGGGTGCAGGTCAGAAAACGGTGCCGACGGCGACGTGTGCGGAATGCAAGCGAGATGAATGTTAATTGAATGTGTCTATGTGAAGTTGAATGGATTGTGGTCTGAACGCTCTCGGTTCATTGTGTCCATTGTTTCAGTCTGTAAGAGGTGTATTTCTTTCCTCGCAGGCTGCCTGTTCAAGGACAGCGGGAGCTGCCGGGGGTACAGCTAGTTCCTGTGTCACGCAAGCCAAAGTTGAAGTTGAAGTCACGCAAGTCAAAGTTGAAGGTATGTTCATCGGTCAATGGTCAACCCTAAACCAAATCATATACCTACCGTATTTCCTGATGAACATGCCTAACGCTACAAGTGACACCCAGCATATAGGAATGGTGCTGCACGCGGCTGTGAACGTATTCATTCACCCAATGAAGAACGTCTATATGCTTTTACACCTAAGTTTGTAGACGCTTTCAATGTTTCACCACAAATTGTGTGAGTTTTCCTGTTCGTGTTGAATTTTTGACAGATTGTGTTTTTTATACAACGCAACGCTTGTACGTATCTGCTCGTATTCCAAAGTGGCTTATGTGTACAAAACATTTTAACATCTTGCAGGCACATAAATGCAGCATTAATCAAAACAAACTTATAGTATTCGAGTGTCTGTTTATCTGGCCGACGTCGCACATAAATGCCGTATCCCGTCGGTGACTGTTGCAGCACAAAACGAGTGTCTGTGGTCTTTTCCAGGGCTGCCCGGACCGCCACCCAGCGGCCCAGCCGCGATGCCGGTAACCAAGGCGGCGGCGCAGTCGGCTCCGGCGTCCGGCTCAGAGGCATCCTCCTCCGCCATCCCACCGCCAGCCCCGTCCTACACGGCCCACTACCGCTTCCCGGACATCCCCGGCATCGAGAGGCAGCTCTGCTGGCCGCCGCCTGCCTCCGACCCGGCCGACCCCGCGCGCCGCTTCGAAGGCCTGCTGCCGGAGGAGGAACGTGACGGCCAGGAGACCCGGCAGATGCCCTGGTACCCGGGATTCAGCTGCTTCGATGTCGAGGCGATGGTGCGCTACCACGGCTGGCCGGCCAGCATGTCCAGCGACGCCAATTGGCTCAGCCAGTGAGTAGCTTGAAGCATGTGCTACGCTGTAGGAGTGCCTCTAAAGATAATGATCACACATTGAAGCGCTTGGCGAGCTTGAGTTACGTCGAACGGCGCCGTTGGAACCGAACGATGAGCTTTACCGTGGACGGAAGTGCGAGAACAATAATTATTGTTTGTATTCACCTGTTGAGCTAAGGATTGTGAAGAATGAAACAGAGAAATTTCTCCACCAGAGGAATACAAGAATAAATGCATGGTAGGCCATGCCTACGTTGCATTCAAAAATGTATGTTGTTTAAACTCCATCCGGAAAGGCATTAACAGATCCTCACCATTGCAATTTGTGTTGTGTTTCAGGCACAGTACGCTCAACAAAAACATCAGGGAGGCGTATGCGAAAGGGGATACGAGCACAGGCATGCAGTACTTCCAGTACGTGTTCCTGCACAATTCATATCGCTACGCCAATACCATTAGAGAGAAACGGAGAGAAGAGAAGCGGACGATTCCGGGCAGGGCAGAGGTGGTAAACCGGTCCCGGAACCGAACCGCTGCCGGTCGAGCGAAGCAGGTGCGCCAACACCGTCCGACGTGTGCCCAGGAGAATGTGTCACATCTGTCAGCATGTTCATGTATCCCTTAGTCAGTGTGTTCTCAGCGCTGCGTTAATAACTTAAGCACAATACTTGTGCGCGTAAACGTAACATTTCAATATATATTAAACTATATATATATATATATTGAACTATTATATAGTAAAACAAAGTCGCATGAATATCAAACTATGTAGAAAATAAACATTTACACGATGACTTAAAAACAACTCGGTGAAGTGATCAATTTTAATATTGTATTTAGCTAGCACCACATATCTGACAGACATTGCTTGCCTCTTTCTCCGCAGAACGAACCCGTCAGTCCAGCCAAATAGACGATCCAGGGGGCAAACGTGCGGAACAGACTGAGGAAGCGCACCATTCGGCGCACGGTGCGCTGCGCTCACAAACGGCCCGCCGCGGGACATGGTGTCCTGAGGAAGACTGTGCCTTCTGTGCCGGGCGCTATGAAACGCTGGCTTCATCGATGGAGGACCCTTGCGCGGGCTGTCCGTAAGCGTCACCGGGCCAAACAGGCACTGGTGGAAGGGAACCCCAGCGGTTCTTCTAAGCGTGGTGTTGATCCTGAGGCCGGCGAGCCGCTGACGTCGCCCAAGCGTCCGGCGATCGTAGTGGATTTGGGACTGCTGGATCTGGGGCGAGGAGATTCAGTTTCCTCGCCTAGTCAGCATATGGAGGATGTCGGCGCCTGTTCGCTTAGTCCTGTAAGCCGAGTGGAGCCTGCTCTGGTGAAGGATCCTTGGCCACTGCGTACCCAGCAGCAGCCGCAACAGCGAGATGATCTGAACGATCCCTGGCCACCGCGGAGGCTACCGGATCCAATTCAGAAGCCACAGAATCCCTGGCCGCTGAACATTCAGCAGCAGCAGCAGCAGGATGGCTGGCCGCTGCAGAGACCCCAGCCGCCTCAACAGCCAGCGCAGCGGCTCGATCCCAGGTCGGTGCGGAACCAGCAGCTGCAGACCCAGCAGCTGCAGCAGCAGTTACAGCAGTATCAACAGCAGCAGCTGCAGGACCAGGAGCAGCTGCGGCTGATGCAGCAGCAAGAGCAGCAGCAGCAGCAGCAGCAGCGTTGGAGACAACAGTTGCGGCCGAGAGAGCAGTTCCAACAGCAACAACTGCAGCAGCAACAACAGTTGGAGTGGCAGAAACAATCACCAGAGCTTATGCAGCAGCAGCAGCAGCAGCAACAGCAGCAGCAACAGCAGCAGCAGCAGCAGCAGCAGCAGCAGCAGTTGCTGCTGCGTGATGTCAGGCCGGTCCGAAACGACCTGATGCAGCAGCAGCAGTCTGTTTCGGTGTTAGACATGTCACGGCACCAGGTAAACGCTTTTCTGAGGGAGAGTAGGGCCCAGTCTCAGCTGCTGCAGCAGCCTCTGCCTCTGGCTCAGCGGAACCCACAGCTTCCGCCTCAGCAGCAGCAGCTTCAACTGGACATACTTCAGCCGGAGAGAATCTCACAGCAGCAGCAGCAACAGCAGCAGCCTCTACCGCAGCAGGAGCGGCAACACGCTCAGCAACAGGATATCTGGAGAGGTGTGAGGCAACTGTGGCCGCCAACTCCTCAGCTGTCCCCGCAGCCTCCTTTGCCGCAGTGGCCACCTCAACAGCAGCCACCTTCACAGCAGCCACCTCAACAGCAGCCACCTTCACAGCAGCCACTGGGATTCCAGCCACCTCTCGGTCCACCCCCGCAGCAGCTGCTGCTGCTTGGAAGTCAACGGCGTCCTGGTTTTCAGCAGCCTCCTCAGCAGGCACCTGGTTTTCCGAAGCCTGCACAACAGCCTCCACGGCATCCACCTGGTTATTAGCATCTGCCGCATCGGTCACTTTCACATCAGACTCCTCCGGAGCATCGCCAGGAGTTGTCTCAGCGTTCCTGACCCCTGTGCGAGGAGCTGCGTGGGAAGCGACCCGAAGCAGCAGCCTCGGCAGCTGGGTGACGGCCGTGGCGCTGGCTGGAGGAGGGACAACTGTAGCGGCGGTGGCGGCGGACGCAGGCGCTGCGTCAGGGCACAGAGGTTTGAAGTCTGCTTCGGTTCCAGCATCGGCGTTATCTTGGCGTCATCTGTCGCAGATGATCGCCGAAGATAGTGGAGAAGCTGTGCGTCCGTTAACTCAGTGTTGTCAACGCGTTGCCCTTTGATCAGCCATTTCCTGTGACCCGGTTCGTTCTAGCTTATGTTTGTGTGGGTTGTGTTTTAAATAGCGGTTTCGATACCATTTTTAAGGCAGTGCACTGTATGTTAGTAGTCAGTGTGCGAAAACCAACGTCTTTCTTTCTGGAAACTTCGATCAGTCCATCATCAAACGACGTTTTATGACTTACCATGGTGTAATTATTGTGTTGACTGTGTAATTATAACTGTAACATACAACGAGCATTACTTTTAAAACGTCAATTTTAAGGACAATACACTTCTCAAGTGCACTTGGTTGTTTTTTCTGACGGTATATTGACCATCTGAACATTGTGGACAAAATGGAGAACAAGAATATATAATCTCTTGATGCGTCAACATAACGCGAAAACGGACTCTGCATTCACTTGGTGGTGTGTGTAGTGCTTTATTGAACTTGACATGAAGTACCTACATAGAAAATAGACCAAAGGACTGTAACACAGTAGGACGGGGAAATGCAAGTACTGATTGAGATTTGGAGCACATTTTGATCAGGCGCGGTTGTGATATCGCCGACTGTCTCGTATTTCCACACTGCGCCTGTGTTTTTTGTCGACTTTGTCGGGACTGTGCTTGGCGTTTAATCGGCTCCGGAGCCCTGCAGCCTGAGCGCAGACTCAGCTAGGTAGACTGTACCGCCAGGCATGTAGTCACTGCGGTACAGTCTACCTCCCAGACAGAATAGAGAGCGCTCGCAAAATGAGCCGTGAAACTGGACATTTACTGAATCAGATGCCAGGCGGAATAAGAGAAACAGGTATGCAGTCAAATGTGACCATGGAAAGCAACGAACCACATTTTAGTTGTTTTATAGTACGTAGCCAGTGTTCGAATTCCGTGTGATGTGCATTGACTATCACTCGTGCTTTCTGCTAATACGATGTCATGTTCATGACCGATCGCCGTCTCAGAGCTTTGATCATCATGATTGCATACACAAACAGCATAACATTTACGAATATACGAAATGCCAACATCCATACTACGCATCAGGAGGCAGGTAGGCATCTTGGCGTTGTAGCAATATTCACAACATTTGTTTAATTTTACGGGTCTTTCGTCTCAAACACTGAACACTTCCATTTGTGTATTCGTAAAAGGAAATCATCCTATAGTGGCATAGTAAACAATGTTGGGAACTATAAAATTTAAGGTTAAGTTAATGACCTTAGTTATCACAACAGAAGCGTCACGCTTGCAAATTACTTTGGCGGTTTTCAGAAATTACTGACCGCTCTTCATTACAAAAAAAGTTCAAAAGGTTTGCAATGAAGTTTGGCCAACATCGTTCACATATCTCCCAACAAATGTAATATATGAAAAACGCAAACACCCATTGTCATCTCCTATAACTATGCCTATATGCAGTTAAGGCAAAATTGATAGAAACACAGGTCCACGATCGCGTCATACTTTCAGGCTACGATGTGTAGGTAGTCACACAGGCCTACGAGCAGATATCTGCGGTTAACGCATTACACAAATTACACATGGCTCGAGCTGTACAAAATTCCCTTTCGACATGGCATACCGTATTAGGACAAGTGACTCAGCACCACCTTCCACTTTGCATCGAGAGTTCTTGTTTTACTAACTAGGTTTACCCTTCAGTCGATCATCTCAATGGTCTCACAAACATGTTTCACACGTAGCTTCGACTGCTCATGACTCTTGCACATCACTTTCCTGTCCTGCAAAACGTCACATGTTTCACACAGAAGTCCCCGCTTTACTTGCCTAGTCCCCATCACTGCACACACATCGTTACTGTTTCACGGACCACGTGCGTGTGAACTGCACTGGTTCCAGAGAGTCCATGTACTCCTCTCGGCGGGCGTCTGAACTATTAGTTCGCAGGTGACCGGTAGATGGTGCACCGTGCGGGATCGGCGAGTCGGCGTAGCGCCGCTCGTCCCCGACTCGAGGCGGTGAGGGCGCCACCCGGTCCGGGCGTGGCCTGAAACTAACGTCACACGCATGGGCATGGCAAGACTGCAGGACATGACATGATGCTGCTTCATCAATGCAATTAAAAATACAGAAAAGTAAGTGTTATAGCAGAAGCTTGTTCCAGCAATGTGATAAAATTGAAGCATAAGCGCACCTAAAATTCAGAAAACAGAAATTGAAGCTTCTCAGCACAATGGTCCCATCATGATATCGATAATCATCTTAGACTCTTAGAAGCTTAGGCACGCAGACTCATAGACTCACAGTCTCTTAGATTCTCAGATTCTTACCCTCGTCCGTAATCGACCGCAGGCATATCCGACGGCGATTCACTGTAGAAACTCATCGTGGCCACGCCCACCTCGGTGCCATCTCCCAGGCTATTGGTCACTGACTGGCGCCGCACGTTAGCGCCGACCAATGGCCGCTCAGGAGTGAGCAGGGCGGCCAGCTGATTGGCCGCCCGGCTGCCGTGCGGGTAGTTGAGGCTGCCGTAGCGCACGTGCGAGTCGGTTTGACCTTGACCGGGGTCACGGCGCCTGCGCGATAGCGTTTGAGACAGCTGTTTGGCGTCGGCCACGTAGTGCCCTGGAGAGATTTGCATGGCAGGCAGGAGCCGGGAGGGCTTACTGGAAACAAAGTGATGACTGAAGTGATGACTGATGAGAACAGTTAGTACGATGGACAATAGTAAGGGGAGTGGGCGATACAGACAGCATTACCTACAAACAGCGGGGAAGTCAGAAAAGTTTTGCTTATCCGTGTACCTATTGGAAGCATCTGCGCACCATGTTTTATTTTAATACAGCGTTATGCAATCGAACTGTTTCCATTTTTGTCTTTATTTGCTTCACACTCGTACTTGCACACCCACATTTACACTCACAGCCACAAGAACAGGCACAAGGCACACCATAACCACAAACCAGCTCACACTGGCACGACTTTTACTAGCGACGGTCTCTGTGGCCATCTTTTCTCCCTCCTGACCTGTAGAGCGGCGCCTCCACCACCAGCGCCAGCCCGTTGCCGGCGGCCGGGTCCCTTGACGGCCCCCCGCGACGCTCCACCATCTCCCGATGCTGCTGCTGGTGCTGTGACGTCATTGTGGTGACGTCACTGGCTAGCGTGGGCGGTGGCGTGGCGCTGTAGCCGCTGACGGCTGGCGTCAGTGTCAGCGGCGGGTACGGCGAGGTTTTGTGGTCCCTGGCGGTCATGCAGTGAAAGTGATGTCAAACAAAGGAAAGGGTTTGGCAATGCTGCACCAAGCCATCCCGACACGTTTTGTGTACCTATAGGTATAGCGGCATGTTATGTGATAACATGTTATGTAACCTCGCCTAAGGGGATCCTATAACACCCACTCCCCCGGAGAGTTTTCTTGCATAACCTTTTCTCGCATGCGGCGCATTTAGCTGAAAATTTCAGTAGCTGAACTTTCAACAATTTTACGTACGCTGACAAGATTGCATCTAAAAGTTTAAAGTGGTTTGGGAGAAAATAAATTTTTGATGACGTCATGTTTGGCAAATTCCGTGAAAGTGATAAATGTTAGTAAAATCGTAGAAAAACGAGTTATTAACTAAAACGCAAACCATCAACACAAACTGATGTGAACTAAAAAGAGTAAAGATGGTCACCTCATTTTTTTCCAATTCCCTTGGTTGACCCCAACATTAAAAACGAAAACTTTTTTGAACACTCCACTCAAAATTGTAAAGTTGTTAAAAACGGAATATATGTATAGAACTGAGAATAAAGAAAAGGTATACAAAATGTCTGAGCAATAGCTTTATTTTGTATTGACTTATCGCTCTTTATATAGGTACACGAAACACTAAGCATCATTCTTTAAAATATTTATATTGTTTTGGAACATATACGAAACAAATAAATAGTTTTTCAACATTTCAGAGATAAAAATGGTCTAGAAGCATGTATTTGTATTTGCATTGAAGTTGAATAACGATGTTTCGCACGATAGCCTTATACAACGATGAATATTTTGACAGTAAAAAGTTATACTGAAAAGTCAAAACTTAAGAAAATACAAAGGTCAAATTAAAACTACCACTTTAGGACATGGTCGATATTAGATCGTTGAAGTGACCTGAAAGGTCACCGAATGGTCTGAAACATAAAATAACATACAATTATATTTGTCTTACTGCAGGCAACACGCTGGTCTTTTCCGCGTTGCTTTACGTTATTTGGTTTAGAAGTAAGCATGGGAGTCTTTTTAGGACCCCCGTAGGGTGAAGGTGAGAAATGGTAGAAATGGTAGGGCGATGGTTAATTTGGCATATCCTATCAACTATCAGGCGCCCTACCTAATTCCGACCTGCCAGCCACAAAGCTGAATCCTGCAGGCAGACAGCTTCTGCCGCGGAGGATCTGGCCTACCTTTGGCAGCTCTTGCAGCAGAGGATGCCCAGCGTGATGGCCATCAGCAGGAAGATGATGAGCGAGAGACCGACGATGATGAACTTGAGGTTGGTGAAGAAGCCGCGGGCCGGTTCGGTGGCCGGCCACATACCTGCCACGTGCACCCCCAGCTGGGGTCCCCCGCCGCCGATCTCCGCCACACTGCTGCCCAGCCGGCTGGCGAGACGATCACAACACCGCGGTGTTCAGCAGGGGAATAGGGAGTGTGTGATTGATTGTATGATAAATAATGTGTGATTGTATGTAGGTTATCATGTCATCATTAGTTCCTTTAAATTGACACATGTGACCGGTAACACAACTGACGTCAAATCAATATATGTGTGAGGATTAACGGATTGAAAACGGAAAGCCAGTCACAGAAAAAGCTGTCAAGCATCCCATCGCAGTTTTACGTGCTCCTATTCGGATTTCACAGGGCTTACGTGTCAAAAAACTTAACTTGTTGATCAGCTACATATTTCGATATTTGTTAGAAAAATGGAAGACTCTTTCTTTTGTATTGGCTTCATAATTCAGCCCCCAGCTGTTGTACTCACGCCATCAGCTGTTGTACTCACGCCATCAGCTGTTGTACTCACATCATCAGCTGTTGTACTCACGCCATCAGCTGTTGTACTCACGCCATCAGCTGTTGTACTCACGCCGTCAGCTGTTGTACTCACGTCATCAGCTGTTGTACTCACGCCATCAGCTGTTGTACTCACGCCGTCAGCTGTTGTACTCACACCGTCAGCTGTTGTACTCACACCATCAGCTGTTGTACTCACGCCATCAGCTGTTGTACTCACGCCATCAGCTTCTGTACTCACGCCGCCAGCTGTTGTACTCACGTCATCAGCTGTTGTACTCACGCCATCAGCTGTTGTACTCACGCCATCAGCTGCTGGCTGCTCAGCAGAGTGCTGGTGGCCGGTTCCAGGGCATACAGCCACACATCCGAGTGTCTGTCGTCCACCAGCTCCCCGTCAGAGTGGGGAGACACCCGCAGAATGCGGACATCAGCCGCCGCCAGCTCACTCAGACCGCTGCAGAAATACAGATATAACAGGTATATAATACATATAGCAACAGACAAATGCGGTAACAGCAGGACATCGCCACGGCACTCAGACCCTGCAAAGATACTCGTGTTTTAGATACACATAGAGATACAAGCAGATAGAAGCAGACTCGATGGATTTGCATATTGCCCGACACAATCAGATATAGGTACTGTCCCTGGTGGTGAGTTGCAGTCATTGATGACTCGTTCAGCCAAACAGAAAGAGCCGACATCGACCTGACAG
>JARBER010150136.1:0-10813 GCA_030265075.1 Balanus glandula
CTTATCTGCCTTGCCCTGTCCTGTCCTGCCCTGCCCTGCCCTGCCCTGCCCTGACCTGACCTGACCTGACCTGACCTGACCTGATCTGACCTGACCTGCCCGCCGCCTCCACAGACGCACCGCAGCATCCTCGGCCGGAGATCCGAGGACTGGTCATCCACAACATCTCCCTGCAGAACTCGCTGCTGAAGAACGGAGCCCGCTTCATCAAGGTGTCGCTCTTTCACTCCAGCGGCGCCTACTTCAAGCGGGCCCCCTACTCACCCGTTTGGCCGCTCCACGAGCTGCAGATCATCGCTCAGAGCACAGGTCAGTAATCCAGAGTACAGCTGTCAGTAATCCAGAGTACAGCTGTCAGGGACCCAGAGTACAGGTCAGTGACCCAGAGTGCTTACAGGTCAGCGACTAGAGCGCACCAAGTCAATGGTAACCGAAGGCATAGGCATGTTAGAGACGTGGAGTCTCTGCAAGCTCTGCTGCGGTCTAACATGCTGTTGGCCTGCGTTCAATAGCTACCACAAACCGCAAACCACGTAGCCCTGGTATTTCGAAAGTGTTGTCGGTGAGGAAGTCGCCCGTTAAGGTGATGGGTAGGGTAGCGAGAAAAACATCGGCGTGCACGGAAACCGGTTCTAGCAGTGACGATGCGGCCCCTGTCAGCTGTCTGGCAAAAACTCGCTGGCATCCAGTCTTTAGACGAACAGCGCGCCAAGGCAGGCGCGTTATTCCGTTAACATCTCTGCTGCTGCCAGAGGTAACGGGATCTTTTCTCACCGGCCACAACACATGTGACAAGGTAGTGCACTTATGTACACGTGCGTTTGACAGGAAAGGTCGATAAAAACAATTACCAGTGTAAGCGCTCGCTATCATCCGGGTAAATCGGGAATCATGCTCCTTAATGACACGCTTACTCCAACAGTTGCACCAACCTTGAAGCCACCGTTTCTGGTAGTCTAAAGCCCTCGTTTCGGGATGCCTGCTACCTACACTCCTCGTCGAAGTCGGATGAGGCAGATCTGCCATTGACCTTAATAGCTCAGACGCTTGTTTCTAGTCTATTGACCTCTCATTCTGGCAAACCTCTCTGCTCTGGCCTCTCGAATCGAGACACGTCGGACTGACCAGACTTCTCACCCCGACAGGTCTGTCTAGCCTGACCTCAGACCCCGAGACTTGTCTGACCTGACCTTTCACCCCGACAGGCTTGTCTCATATCAAATCATCAATCAATCAATATATATTTATTTACACAAAAACATAAACATTCAAGGTATGACTGGTGCTAGTGCATACTGCATATATCATGGCATCTGACGTCTAGCCTCGATGAACCGATATGAACTGACCTCTGTCCCCGACAGGTCTCTCGCGACACCAGTGTCTGGACGACCTGGGCCAGCCGAACATTTCGGCCTCGTGGGCGGCCGGAGACCGCTGCTACCATCTGGTGAGCGAGCGCGCCACCCGCCGGCAGGCTGAGGAGGCCTGTCGCAGTCTGGGCGCCGAGGGCACGCTCTTCCGGGACACGTCTGTCGGCCTGCACGACATGGTGGTCGACATACTCCGGTGAGACTGTGCTCATGTAGGCCTTAAAAAGGCCTAGGAAAAAAGGAATTATTAAGGAGTTTAAAGGGACAACTTCGGTTTGAAAGGATTATTCAGAAATAAAGATGAACCATTGCAGGGTTTATAGGGACTCTTGTGGCATTTTGAGGGACAAGTCCCTTATAATCCTCCCGATTGCCGTTCCTACGTCCTATGTCACGCCCTCGTTAATCCGGGTCCGGTGGTCCGCTGGCCACCGGGTATGTGGCGGCCTCGAGCTGTCCCCCGGTAGAGGTGGCGGCATGGCGTGGGCCCTCATCGCAGCTTCGTACTGCGAGATAGGGCCTGTTCATGTCCGTTCACCCGGTCGGCGTTCCACCTGGACCCATTTTACCCTTCTCCTTCATCCCAAAGCTCCGCAATGGTCCAATAGAACCGAAGGGGCTCTATCCAAACCAAACTAAAATTTTGAGGGACCATTCCGGTGTTTAAAGGGCCGATATGTGGTATGCGCCCCGATCAGTACAGGATGCGCCCTGATGAACTGGGTTCTCTGATGGGAATCTCCTTAACTCGTTGAAGAGAAGCCAAATGCAAACTAAAGCTAACATTCTGCTCTTGAGGAATGACGGGATGAAAGCAAACAAATCGCTGTCCAATGATTTATGTTTCATGGTAGCGTTATCTGATACACATGCGTAATATAAATCCGATAGAATGATCTGATTTTTTTGTACGTAACTTTTCTCTAGAAGTATTTTTGCCTTTTACTGGAAATAACAACAAAACATCGAGAAGAAAATATGCTACTTGATTTTCCCCATTCAGTTGAAAATAGTTTCGTCATCTAACGAAACATTCTAAGCAAAACGGTTATGAATTGCATCGGCCTTATTTCAGGTATCGCCGGAAGCTGAAACTGGCGCGAACTTCCGACGTCTGGACCGGTGGAAAATGGCACTCCGTGACTGGCCAAGGTGAGAAGGAGAGCGAAACTCCGAAGATGTCCCTAGACACAGTGACTCTACCCAACAGATGGTTTACTGATATACGACACTATATGCATTGCTACTTTGTATACCGATAGCTCAGTTGGGAGAGCACTGTGCTTTTGACCCAAACGGCAGTGAGGGTTCGGTTCGGGTCGCTTCGGCGCTCGCTGTTTGCTCTGCAGACTGGGATGGCCTGCGGTCGGTGGCAGTAGCCGCAATGAAGGCCAGTTGACGTCTGTGAGCGGGGCAGACCGTCTCCACTGTCTGCAGCTATGTGGGCAGGGGGCACGTTAAACTTTCGCCTTTAAATTCTGCCGACCACCCGGAACTTCCCCATCGGACAGTATAGGTCAGGGCCTGCGCAACAAGCTCTACCTTGCGCAGGTTCTGACTTCGTCAATCCATCCAATCAAAGCGTTCGGAGTAAATTTAAAAAAGTATAATACAGCATGCTACAAGCCGGTGAGTAACCCTTCCTGCTTTCTATTTTTACTCTGTTGTGCCCTTTCAGTCTATCTCCGCTATCGCGGCGGGTTTGCACTGCATTGCGTGGTTAACGAACTCCAATACAATGGGTCATATTATAACAAGGTCACTTAATCACAGCTTTAAAATGCATTAAGTTGATTCGCCACGCCATTCTAAGTAACGGACTTTCGTAACTACCTCGCTTTCTGGTGTTGATGTGACACATGAATTAGTGTTTCAGCAAACCAACCATTAATTCGTTATTGTCGTATGACACAAAAACAGAGCATGCATATACCAACTTTTCCTGGGCGGCTAGAAGTGAATTGGTTCTAACATTTATAAACCCGCCACACGGCACGGTTACACAGTCGAGCAGAACGAGTGAGAGGAAAATTCACTTAATCCGACGGCCTGCCTGTTTTTATTGATGTAAGCAAAAGTAGAAAGAATAGTTTGAAGACCTGTTCCTTTTAAGCTGTATCAAGCTGAAGCGCATGCTATCGCCGAGATCAGTTCAGGGTTTTCCTGTTGGTGAACGGAGGGCGACGAATACGTGTTTCTTACGTCATTAACAGTGATTCAATACTGTTGATCCTGAAACCCACACCACGACCGCAGAATAACATCACACCGGTACATGGATGGACTTTTCCCAGTTCTTCAGTGTCAGAAATGCTGTCACTGGATAAATTCGTCCAATTTTGATTTATAATTTAATTCGGTCAAATTGCTGAATCTAGAAAAATGAAGTAACTTCTCGAAAGACAAGGTATGAATAATTGTTTGCTTTACTCTTTTGTTGTACATACCAAGCAGTAAGCACATTTCTTACACAGGTACTGAAAATCAAAGTCAAGTGGGTATCTCAATATTGAGATAGCCACATAGATCATTTGAGGCGTATATATGCATGTATGTACACTGTGCAGTCACTAGCATAAGATATGCGTACAGTCTCCCCATTAACAGCTTGCTAATCGGTGCTGTGCGCAGCGGAATTCAAAGCAACTAGTTTGTGCTCACCTGCGATATATCGAGGGTGAGGTCCATACGATTTTTTAAATTCCACTGCATGCAGCATCAATTAGTCCGTAAGTTTAGAACTTTGCCGAGCAGAACTTTTGCTAGCAACGGTACATCAACTTTGCACTACATACAAAATATGCTGCTACGAAAGCAGCAGCCAAGAATTAGGCGTTCACTCGTGTGATTGGCTTGTTTTATGCAACAGTACAGACGGCATCCAGTCTCTCTGAAAAGCGTATCTACCGCCTGTCTGTCCTTGAAAAGCCGTCATGCAGTGATAGGAACTTGTCATCTTCTAAGGCCATTATTCCTAGAATGTTACCCATTTGTAAATACAAACAAATAATTGGTAGGTGTCATTATCAATGCATAATTGGCTAACTTTGTATTGTTTTCTTTGTGCTCATCTCTTTGTATTGTTAAATTTCTTGGTTTCATTTTTGAGACGTCGAATGTAGTTTGCATATAGGTCATTAAAGGAAACAGATCACCTTCGGGACAATTTTCAGAACACGATATTGATATATTTTTAATAGTCTCTTTTTTATTTTAAAATGGTCCTACATTACGCCAATTCAGGACATAAAGTCGCGTATAACTTGTTTTAGGAGGCGCGGATCAAGCATTTAATACGCATTCCTCTACCAGTGCACTGCATTCCTTCGCAAAAAGTCAAATAAATTCGACAAGCGAGTTTCAGCCGAGCAAACTTTCTGATAAGTATTTCTCGACGAGGCTTCAAAACTGATATCTCAGCTCTAAAAACCCATGTTAAAAGTGTTGTTTTTTTAATAAAAAAAAATCAAGCATTGGCTTGATATTTCGTAAACGAATGGTCACTAATGTTGTGTTGTCTCTGATAAGTGATGGTTTGAAGTCGATAGGAGGGCAGGGCGCCTCCGTTCATAGCGCGTCAGTGGATGGAAAGCCGCATCCGATCATTCCGCAACTCTCCGTCTACATCGTAAAACTGAAAACATGTCGAACTGACCTGGCGTTACGTGATTGCAATGAAACTAGGTTAATACATCAGTCAGTGACATGGTCAATGCATTGCTTCATTTTTTTCCTCGAATTAGTAAATTAAACGTCAAAAACTGTCTAGACGATATAGAGCCTAGAATGTTGACCTCTATGCTCTATAGGTCTATGTATACTCGAAAGATCTAGACAAAAGTGAGAATTTGCATTTTACATAAACATTTGAAATAGCAAATCAAATTATGACATTACAATAACAACAACATCACCAAAAACATTTCATCCCTAAGTCCCCCACATTTGATGACCTTTGATGACCTGCCCGTCCGCAGTGGGCCGGTCGCCGTTCCGCGCGCCGTCCTCGGTGCGGCCGGAGCGCTGTCTGGCCGTCCGGCGGCGGTTCAGCTGGCACACCGTGCAGGTGGCCTGTGAGGCCCGGCTTCGCTTCGTCTGCCAGAGAGGTAAGCATGCTGATTTTGTTGGTGCTCCTAGTCACCCGGTCTGAGTATTACTTGGAGGTGCGAATAAGTATAAGTTCTTATATTTATATTTACGTTACTTCAAGCCGGCTAGTATTGTCCGGCATGAAGATGGCAAAGTTAGATATTTACTGGAAGCCGACTTATGTTCTTTGGCGGCAAAGAGCAAGAGGCAAGGGGCAAGAGCAAATATTTCAGTCAAACCGGCTCATGGTGGTCCGGTGCAAGTGGCAAAAGGGTTATCGAAAGAGGGAGACATAATACGCATATGACATACGGTGTACGCTGTGGGCAGTAGTGCATGCTTTTCTCCGGAATACGAGGACACTTCTAGTGGGCTCAGCTAAAGTTGATGTTTCACTCTGTCCTTGATGGTGGAAGTATGCAGTTTTCTAAGGCTGGTACTTTTAAAACATATTGTAGAACAACTGCTCAAAACAACTATTCTGTCACTCTCCAACTAAATGCAGCATGCATTTCCTTAAAACTACGGTATGTTTAAGTGCAAATCAACCACTTCCATATAAGGATCACTCAACATCCCGTTTGCGCTGCAACCCTATCAGAGCTCTATGTGCCCGTGACTACCTGTCTGACGTGTATAACCCTCTGCTGCCGTCAGCTCCGCGTCTCTGCGGCAGTCCCCCGCAGAAGCCCGCCCTGATCTACAACCGGGCTCGGCCCACCATCGACGGCGGAACCATCAACATCACGTGCGTGGACGCCCAGCTGACGACGGGCCAGATCCAGTGCCGCCAGCGCTCCTGGACGCAGCCCAGCTTCTGCGACCCGCGTCCCCGGCAGCCGGCGCCCACACCCACCGTCTCCACCTCCGTCTACTCAGGTCAGTCTCACACAGGCTGGGCCACATTTTGGGGATGTTTTTCAACGAATGTATACCATTCACATTGTTTGTAATGTGTATTTCTGGAAGTTGTATATTTTCTTATCCTCGCATCGCCTAGTTGAAAATAAACAGGAAATATTTTAGCATTAGGTATAAATCGCATCGTGTATAGATAGCTTAAGAACACAAGCAATGATATATACTGTAGTTGTAATTTTATAGTATGTAGTTTCAAATAATGTCATATGCGATACCTAGAAATGAAACATTAGTGGATAATTGCATTGTTGAGTTTAGCGTATCCATAAAATAAAGGCTATCTTTTTATTTTGTTCGTTCAATCATGAAAGTCGGAATATGTGTTATTTGTGCAGCATTAAAATTGTTTTAAGGCGGCCATTAAGTGCAATTTGTAGCATATATTTAATAAAAACATACATAAGCTAAATTTCCCCACTGCACATTTATTCAGCACTTGAACATAGTGATTTGCTAAGAAATGCATTACTTTCTGCAGCCCCGAAGACAACCCCCGACTCCGGAACAGCCGCACCAAAGAAAAGCTCCGACCAATCAATGCCTGCAACCAGAAGTACGTAACTGTTGGCTGAAGAGATAAGGCGTAACTGGATGAGTGATGGCACGCAGTGTTGTACGCAACAGACACGTATGCTCAGCCTTTATACGCAACATTGGTATGCTCAATGCTGAGGAAGCCTGTGGCTGTGTCTCACATGGAAAGTTAAATATGTAAAACGTGCTTTGCATTTGAGAGGCATCAAATTTGAAAAGTACTTCTACAAAGTCTTTAGTTGCTACTGAAATATTATACCTATGATGCTTTCCTCCATAAATTGACGTACAATTATTTCTAAACAATTCATTCACTAAGCAAAACAAGTTCTCAATTTCCAAATAATATTTGATCCATCAGTCTGCTATGTGGTTTCAAAGTTGTACTACAAATATCCCATATTATTTCTCCTACGAATAACCGAAAACGCCTATCAAGGCTTACAGTATATCCCGTTAAACTAGAAGTGTACCTACATAAAGCAGCATCCACACGCCTGCTTGTGATGCGTACCATTTCCGCACCCGCGGCAGGGTAATGATGCTCATTGCTCAATGCATATCGGATGTCTGATATCGATGATGTGCTGATGTATACCGTACGCCACTGTGCAGGGTACCTGGGCGCGATAATCGGAGGCGCGGTAGGCGGGGCCATCGTGCTCGCAGTGATCGCTGCCGTGCTCATCTGCAACTCGCGCCACAAGGACGACAAGCTCCCCCACGAGCCGTACAACTTCATGGAGTTTTGGGGCCTCGGCCCCAACGCCACGTACAAGGCAGACGGGGAGGAGAACGTATACAGGTGAGGGAGACGGAACGGAGACGACTCAGCGCCCCTGGCCAGGCAGACTGCAGTAGAGGTGGGGTTGGGGCAGACTGCAGTAGAGGTAGGGCTGGGGCAGACTGCAGTAGAGGTAGGGCTGGGGCAGACAGCAGTATGGGTGGGTCAGACTGCACTCTGCAGTATAGGTGGGGCAGACGGAACGGAGACTGCTCAGCGCGGCTGGTCAGACAGACTGCTGGACGTCAGACCAAAGGGTACGAATGTGGTGTTCATACGCATACCGAGCGGTGTGTCTTCAAATTAAAATAAACAAAACCAAGATATAAGTTAGAGGAATAGCGCAGTCAGCGGTTTTCTTCACACCGGTTTTGATTGTAAATTTAAGTTAAAATGCAGATTAGCTGTGTCTCTTCAGGATCTGATTGGAGGCTGGCCGACGTTCGTCAGATTACAGCGAAGCTGGGAGACTGAGTTCATCTATCTGACCGTAGTTTGTCACCTTACAGCGAGGTCGGCGGACCAGAGGCGATCTACGAGGAGCCGCGGTTCCCGTCCGGGCCCGGCCGACCCCGACGGCCGCCCTCCATCAGACCTCCGCCGCTGCCAGGAGCCCGCCCCAGCACGGGAACACTGGAGACAGTGGTGAGTCACGGTGACGACTCCGACTACGAGATCTGTCCCACGCTGGACACCAAGGCGATGGCTGCTGCGGTGGCGGCGGCGGCGGCAGCAAAAGCCGGTACACTGGCGTCCCTGCGCTGCAACACACCGGACACGTTAGTGTCCGGAGGAGAAGTGCAGCGGGACACTGTATACGCGGTGCCCTTTACCGGGCCGGCTGGGCGAGCGTCGCCCGGCCCCGAGGCGAACTCGAGCCTCGACAGGCCACCGCTAGGTGGCAGCACAGTGCCGCAGCGCGCCCGGGCGATTTCTAACGCCAGTGAGGGTCCGTACGCGCTGCCGTACGACCCGACATCGGACGCAGTGTCGGAGGCTGGTGGCTCGGAGGAGCCGCACAGGAGCGTGCCGGACGTGGCCACGCTGACGGCGAGACAAGCCGAGCAGAGCGCAAGCTGATTGGGTGCTGCCATCTGCGGATGATACTGCGACTAGTGCTGTCATCTGCAGACGTAGAGTCCGTGCAGTGCAGGCGAGGAGTATTGTTGCTGTGAGCCAGCCATGCGTCATTTAGTTGACTTCCTGCAGTGCTAAGACTTTGGCAGTTCAGTGATGCGTGGAGCTTATAAAGCCTATGATGTCCCGTTGGTGCAGACAATGCTGGTCTCGGAAGACAGTTCTCCTATCACGGAGGTGCATCCACCTGAAGGAAATGCCGGATAAACCCATGACAGATCAACAGATCAGCACATTGTCTTGATCTGCAGCGAGTGTAAGCGCAGTTTTCTGTGTGACAATCCGCAGTTATACTGCTCGTCCTCTGTGTTGCCATTGCGACCGATCAGGACCTGACCAGCTCCTCTGTTTAACGTCGCCAGTGCGGGTGGATGTGTATGAGCTGAATGGTGTGTTCGAGAAGTTTCGCGATGGATAATTCTTCATCTTGGTTGATACTTCATGTGTTTCGCAACAACGATTAGATCTAGCAGGTGTCTATGTGTTCCACTCGACGCGGTGATCTGTGATAACTGTGTTTGCTTGAATAAATGATGTGCAGGTTTTAGTGGCAACCTACATGACAAAAGACAGCATTCAATGCATCGAAGTGAAGTAGCCATCCCTTATATCAGTGGTTGACAGCGTCAAGGAATAAGGATATGGTCTAGGTCAGCCCCTCTTCTTCCTATTGCGGTGGTTGCGCAGTTCGCTGGTCTCAGATTTGAGAGTCATGAGGCACAGCATAACTGCAGGCGCTTACTACTAGTGCCACCTAGGAACAGCAATATAAGTAGACATGTTTGCTTACCTTACGCAGTGGTTCATAACGTTTTAACGTTCATAACGGTTAATAACAAAGCCTAAGCCGTAACATAAAGCAATACATATTCCAGCATTTAATATTAGCTGGTTTTGATGCTATGGTTATAAAGAATCTGGCATATGTATGTATTATGTATATTAAGCGCATTGTGCACCACCATCATCACCAAATTTTGATATAACTTTGCACTAAGCTATTAATTGTAATCGCCCCACCCGAAGGCTCCATTAACCCACGATGTTATATATTTACTGGGGGAAGCTATTTGATGAACCATGCCTATTTCATAATCAAGAAGCATTTGTGATATTTTTAGAACATGAAAATGGTAGTGCTATAGAAATAGGTTTTATATAATTCTAAAAAAGCCGTTTCCACGATTGAGCTCTTTGCTAAAATGATCCGATGGGAACAACAAGCAAAAGCTGTCGTTTTTTTATGAAAATTTGCATTCACAACCGTTTCCGAAACCGTAACAATTATTACAATAAAACGTAAGTATGGTAGTTTTCCAGGAAAAACTTCTTTTTTCTATGGGAATAGATACCTCTTTGTAGCTCTCACTCACCTCGTAAGGATATAACAAGTAAATTCGGTATTCTACCAAATCATCAATTGATTCAAATTTAAAATAGCTGACCGAGCTTATTTTATTTGCACAGAAGAATTATGTCCGTTTGGGCAATTGACAACCATCAGAAAGTGAGCTTGCAAGCGCAATATTCCTCTACAGTAGCCGGGCTGGCGTCCATGGGGTTACAAATTTTCACTGCCGAGGGCCGCACTGCAGGGAAGGCCCATTGCTATCGTGCAGGCGGCCACCACATCCGTGCCGGCGAACCGCATTGACCAATCCCCGCTCGGTACCTGCCAGACACCAGTCTACGGTGAACGCGGTCATGAAGTGAATTCAAGAAGCAGTAGTCGGAGCATGAAATGTGGCTGAACGTTGGCTTCGCGTTAGAGATCACTCCTAATTGTTGTCCGCATCACACGCACGCATGCACGCACGCACGCACAAGGCACACACACGTGCACGCTCACACGCACGCGCACACGGATTCACATACATACATACATGCACACGTGCGCACACACACACACACACACACGCACACACACACACACACACACACACACACACACACACACACACACACACACACACAC